>JAMKCH010058772.1:0-19450 GCA_023653785.1 Ophioderma brevispina | reverse complement strand
TTATGTTAAAAGAGAATTACCAGAGTGTGGAAGAGTGACTACGGGTCTATTCTTGGAATGAAAATCAGAAAATATAATAACTGAGATGGAAAGATAAGAGGGGCATAGTTTTTAAGACATTTTGCAAAACAACCAAAATTTTTTATTTTTTTTAATACTGTTTTTAAAAATCTAATTTTAATGAGTCATCAAGTATTAATTGAGGTTCTAATAATAAAAGAACACGAGCAAGCTTGTTTTGCAGAATTTGAGAGAGTTAGAAGTTTCAATTTTGCAGTTAGACCAAACTGGACTGCAAGAGAATCAAAATCTGGGAAGGGTATTAACGAGATGGAGAGTAGAGGAGGGGGAGGTATAACGACCGACACATCCACACAACCATGTAATTTAGTGTGTAACGAAGCTACTTTATTTCTATTCACCTTTATTATCATATACACGTAGAGAAAGACAGCCCAGTTTTAGACGCAGGAGGAAAAACCGGAGTGTCGGAGAAAACCTGCGATGCCAAGTATGGATGAAACCAAAATCGTAGGCCCAACCGAGGGTCGAACCTGACCACAGTGGTGCGAAGCGCAGGAAGAGGGAAGATCCACCTGCCTAACCCGACCCCGATGGAGAGTAGTAACAAGAGAAAATTAATCTTTTCGGCAGATATAAAGCGGATTAGCCACTTGTGAAATCATAGATGGAACGTGGGAGATATGCCTTTGATGTAATGCACCGATCAGACTCCTCGGACTAGACTAATCCGTATAAACCAAAACTCACCTAAGAACTAATAATCTTCCCCAGCATTCTCTTAAGATTCTTACATTCTCCATTCATACTGTAAATCTGGTTGCGATGATCTGGGCTAATCCTAAATTACTCCCGTATTGAATCTGTCTTTCTTCTTCTACTTGGTACTAATTCGCTCTGGCTTACAAACACTACCCCTTTCTTTCTTTCACTTCTTAAGTGCGTGAATCTATCAACTTCAATTGTCTCTGTTTATGTACCAGTATCATCCACCATCTTCTTCACACGGATCTTAGTTCTAAGACTTCTTCAACGTTGGGGACCACTCCTTCCAAAATGACCCTTTATTACCACCCACCAACACTGTTCTTGCCATGCCAGTAATACCTCTTAAACTCAAAAGGCCCTCAGCTATGGATGCAAATGCCTTTCTCGAATCCAGAATTCTCTGTTGTCAAGATGTTGATGACGTGCCTTATAAACTTGTTGTTTTCTTCTCCCTTTTCTCTTTCCCCTGATCGACTCTTAATCTTTCATTTTTTTCATTAAGTTTCTTAAAACATCATGTTTGTCCTAAGTTTGTCCTGTCATGTATATTTTGTCCCATTGCCCCCCCCCCTTTTTTTGCACATACATTTCTCTGTAAACTCTTCAATACTAGTATTTTGTCTCTTTTGTAGAGTTCACTGCGGACTCACGCCTCGCGTTTAGCTGTGTCCTCGTCCCTTCACCATGTAATACATCCAATGTACTGGCTTGTTATTTAATATTGTCATTCTATATTTGTTTTATTTTTGCAAAAATAAGTTTTCATTAACCAATACTTCTTAAGTATCAATTTGTTATATACACTCAAATCCGGCCTTATTTGTAACTTTGTTAACCTAGATTATTCAATATCTTATTTTGTATGCATTGTATGGTGAAGAAGAGACAAACATAAATCTGACGCTTGTCCGCCTCCTAATCACTATGAAAATACACAAGTCAGTCGATGCCCTGCTGACCTCATAAGTGAAAACTACTACTTTTTAATCACATTATTTCAGGATCATTGAACGGATTTTTAAAAATTAATACGCAGTAGCCTATGGTTCTTATATACTTCAAAATGAAAATACGGCCCATCGCACACTTTGAAATCGGCAGTTAGCTGGCTCTCGTACTTTAGTTGACCATTTTAAATTAATACACACAAAAAAAAAAATATATTTCCAAAGCTCAATCCGCCTTTAAGCTCCTCTTTTGACTCCCATTTTTAGATTAGGATTATATAAAAATGCAGCCCCTTATTGAAAGAACATGAGATAACTGGAAGCGGGATCGTTCACAATACATGAGATATTTGATTTTGCTCTGACCTCTCTTATCGCAAAAGTGCGCGAACAAAATGGCAACCTTCGCGTGATTTTACACAACAATACACCTAATATGTTGATTAATACTGAGTCTGGAATAAATGAAATGCATTGGACTGATTGATCTGGTTTGTCCTCACTGCATCAATTTCAATTTATACCATATCAACTTAGCATTATATCCTTAAAGTGTACCACAACGAAACAGTTAACTGATGCGCACCATGGCTTTCGCCAACATATTTGTTTTTGACCACTGCGTGTTGTGCGCCTTTTATTATGTTTGCTTATTTTGGTTTGGTGCCATTGCTTGGTTTTTTTATCTTTTGTATCTATTTGGTTTATGAATATAAATTTTTGTCTTGGATTTCGATAATTCTTTTCCGTAAGTTCACGATTTATCATATCAAATGTCAGTGGAACTTGGTATTATTATTATTCTTAATTATGATAGTATTTGCAACTGAGTAGTCATTGATCCTATTTTTTTATAGACGTTAGTCTGTATATTGATTGGTATACTTTTGAAGGTTCCAAAAATATGTCGACAGAAGGACAGTAAGTGTGCATGTTAAGCGGGGTAGGTCTTGCCTTTTGCATTCTGAGGTGAAAATTGAACTTGTCGACGGTTTTGGGCTATAAATTGAGTAGTTAGGTGTTGAAGTCTTTTCCAGGGGTCGAGAAAGGCTTGTGTTGTGTTTTGGTGGGAGGAAAAAGGTAGATTTGGATGAAGTCTGAGGCAAGTTATTTCAAGAAAAGAAGTACACTAGAGACATTTCCAGTGTTGGCATTATTCCATGTTCCTAAATGGGGGTGTAATATTGAGGAAACATATAATGAGTGTGCTCGGAGAGAGAGAGGGAGAATAAAATATAAATTATTGGGAATCTGAAAGGCATGTTGGGGGGAGATTTTATGCAGAGAAATTTTAGATGTATAACTGAAGAAGAATATAAGTGTTTTTTTTTTTAATTGGACCAGAATGTACCATTTTTTGCGAGATGGTTTCAGATGGTTTTCTCAACTGCATTGTGATAAGAACGTGGAAGGAGAATCAATAAATCAAATCCAATACCCCATAATACATGTGTCAAATTATCCAAACCAATGCTGGTAAAATAGTGTAAATCACATTTGACTGCAGTCTCAGGTCTATTGGTTATTTGGGATATGGTGAAATAGATTAAATTTTCTAAGCCCAGGACCGGAGCCGGGGGGGGGGTGCGGTAGGCGTGGGGACGCGGGCGGGGGTGCGGGGTGGTGGGAGGTCTTGTCTTTTGGGTTTATTTTTTTGGCTTTCCTTCTTGTACCTGGTTACTACCCAACTCTCCAAAAATCCCCAAAAAAGGTCCCACAAAATGTGTGTGCGAGCGACGGAGCTAGGGAAAAAATAAGGGGGGCGTTTCGGCTTTTTTTTGGTCGAAAAAAGGCAATTATTTGGGCCAACAACAAAGGTCACATTTTGGGAAAAATTTTTGAGAAAAAATCCTGGCTACGGGCTGATAATCTCATAACGCGTAGCACCTAATTAGTGGCGTATTAATGGTTTGAAGAAAAATCAAGAATTCAAATCCAATATCCCATAAACACACTGTGTCAAATTATCCCGTATACACAGGCATATAGCAGAATAATGAGATGTGACCATCAAGGTCCATATTGTGTTGTGGGTCGAGAGATAGAGGAGAGCAGCATTATAATTCATGTTTATGGTCCCTTGGCCACTTAAGAGTGCTCTGTCCTCCATGGGGCTTCCCTGCTAATGGGCCTATATGTTTATTGTCATAATTGACAAATGTTTATTTCTTGCTAAATAATATTAGCAATTTAACTAATCTAAGTACATGTAGTTGGAAATAGTGGAGCTGCTTAAGGAATCAGAGAAAGAAAGTGAGAGATATGAGTGTGGGGGTGAGCAGGGCACTCAACTTTTTAGGGCACGGATATATATGGCCGACTTCCTACTTAATTAGAGCTTGGGACGTGCTTTTCTTTTAATAGATAATAAATAATAGATTGGAGGAAACTTGGAGGCTTTTTGTTTGAAATAAACTTTGGCTCCTCAAAGTCAGCTGAGGAAAAAAGGGGGAGGAGATGAGAGAGAGGAGAGGAGAGATGAGAGAGAAGGGGGGGGGGACACTCTGGGTAGGGATGTGTGTAGCCCGACCCCTGAACAAGGAACTTGCGCGAACTGATTTTATGCATTTTTAATTAGGGCAATTTGGTAGAAAATGGATTTGGAGGAATATGAGCTTTAGAACTCAAATGGCTCAATAAGCTTCTGAGTAAACAATTACCAAAAGGGCTCAAGAACTAAATTAGGCGATTCAACTGGAAGTATTAGTTAACTCGGTGGAGTGCTTGAAGAGGAGTGAAATGGGGGGTGGAAAGGAGAACCCCTGGGAGGTGGTTTGGAAAGAGAATCATGGGATAGTTGGGAAAGGGCCGGGGTATTGGGAAGGAAATCTGGGGGTTAGTTCAGGAAAAAAGATAGTTTCTGGAAAGGGGACCATGAGTATGGGAATTTGGCATATTTGGGTAGTTGGGAAAGGCACCTGTGTTAGATGCCCCGGTGGCCGCTGGGAAGGAGTTGGCTCTGAACAGATGAAAAGGGGATCTTATGTAGGGAGAAGGGACATGTGGCAGTTAGGACCTTAGACTCGGGGGAGGTCAATAAAGTGGACTTTAGTTGCAAAGGGGCCTTGGGGTATTTAAACAGGTCCCTAGGTAGGTGAAAAAAGTTTACTTACACTCAAGGCAGTTGATAAGGTTCCGCTACGGAACTAACACACCCACAGTGAAATAGTCAAATAGTTCGTAAATGATGGAAAAAAAACAATCACAATTTTCCGCATACTGCAGTTTCGCATTTATTCGTTGATTAGGTTAATGCTGCATATTTTAGCTTACTTCGAGTGATGGCCAAAAATCAATGCACACGCGCGCTAAGTTTGACGACGAATAATGGCACAAGCCCCGCAGGGGCGATGTGCCATATGAGGTCTGGTCAACTGATGCAAGTGCATTTGATTTTTTGCTTATGCACGAGAAACTAAAAATATTACAGACAATAAACCTAATTTCATAAACGTGATTACACCATCTTAGAAAAAAATGGAATATGTCATGAAATCCAATGGCGACTTGTTTCTAACGAAAACATGCACATACACGGCATATAAAATGAATCAACCAAGTGCGCGTACACGTTCTAAGCACTCCGCCGGATTCTCATTACCATACGCACCGTGCAATGACAAATATCAATGCATGATTTGTGTCCAATTCATAAATTCCTCTTCATAATAAACGTTTATGAATGCTCTCAGGCAATGAGAAGTTAGAGATTCCCAATGCAATAAACACCAATACAAATTGCGTAAAGTGCAGGGTGCGTACAATCACGATTTGCGTAATCCACATTAATTAACGCGCCCTGCGTATAGTGACGAGATGCGGATCACATATATTGTTATATTTACCCTCAAAATTTGATGTTTTTTAAAAAAATATTATTTCTGCAATTTATTTGAGAAAAGATTTTATGGGAAAGTACTTGGTTAGTTGAAAAGAGAATAGGGAATTCCCCTAGAGTTGTTGCGCCAGACTTTCAGGAGCAATTCAAGTTGGCAGTTTATGCCGGTGATGTAGGCTCTGGTGGAGTTCTCATGCAAGCATCAGAAAACCTGACAATAAACAATTGAGAAAGAATGCCTTGCATGCTTATGTTCATTGCAAAATTTTGAAAGAGTGTACTTGAGTCCAACAGTGCACCCAGTTCTAGTGTACACGTATCACAATCGTTGATTTTCATCCACAAGATGAATGAAAAACAGAAATCAGAGCCTCTCGGTCATGGTGGAGTTTAACTCTACAAGCACACACTACACACTATGCCCGACCACAGAGACAATCAAAGGAAAAGAACTGTCTTGGCGACGCCTTGTAACACGCCATTCGCCTAAATTTTGTTCAGAAATTTAAACGCCCCTATTAAACAACCCTTCCGTAATATAGGCTGAAGGCAGCAATTGCAACGAAAAGAAAATTATATTAAAAAGTGTAAAATTTGCACGGTGTAAACTGTATGTAAAAATAAAACAAAATGGTTAAATTAAGGATAAGCCAGATTTTGGAAAATTTTCATTTCATTCCTTTTTAAGGGGAGGATGTGTTATATTACCCTCAAAATTTTGATTATTAAGAAAATTTATTTTCTCAATTTTATTTGAGAAAAGATTTCTCATGGGAAAAGTCTTTTATGTTGAAAGAGAATAGGGAATCCCTAGAGTTGTTTGGTGCAAAATGCACCGTTAGATGAACAGGGGAAGAAAGGGGAATTCCCCAAGATGGTAAATTAGTAACTGAGTCACTTGTTTATTTGCTTTAAGATCAAACTTGGCAGATATGGGGGATTCCCCCTAGAGTTAAATGTGAGAGGATTTTGTAATTCAGCTGATGTGTAATTATGTGAATTCCAATTGAGTCAGCTAGTGCAAGGTATGTTTATGCAGGGATTGCTGTTGGTAATATCTATTTAGACTGGGACCTTTGTGAAATGATGGTTATATAGCAGAGTTGCAAAAGTTTGATGGGCCAGCAGTTGTAATCCGGAGCTAAACCAGAGCTCTGGAGCTATACGGTATAGTTATTTCTAGTAGTAGTGTATCTAACAATAATGGTAGATTTGCGTTACATTATAGCAGGATTTGTATAATATGGATGCGCCGGAGCTTATAAGCTGATCATGTGTGTGTGTCTTTGAAGCAGAAGAGCTTCAGTTTTGGGGGAACAAAAATCAAAAACGAGGATTCCAGTTTGTGGTCCTAAATGAGGATATTAGCGACAGACTGATGTTGGTAGAATACTGGACGGTATTGCAGCAATTAGGGTCTTCAAGGGAAAGCCCCGTCGTCTTGAATGCGGACCAACAATACCTCAGGACTGAGAAGATCCATGGGAATATATTACTGAGAAGTTTATATGAACTTATGCGCTGGTCATTTTGGAAGTCTTTGCTTGTTGAGGACATATCATCGTTGAACTGCAACGCTTCTTGTGGAATTGTGGACATTCTTGTTATAAATAAGTATAAATTTTATAAAATTGGGGGTATTTATGTGTAATGTTGTTTGGACATACCAAATTTTGAACCCAAATCAATTTTAAAGACATTAAAACTGTTTATTATTAAATTTAGATACTTGTGCACAAGGCTCGTATATTTGTGTTTGAAAGTTTTTTTTAAAATTAGGTTAAAAACGCGTGTTTTTTTGTTTTTTGATTTTTAATTCAATTTGGGGGGTTTTGAACATTTTATTAAAGCCATTTTCTGCGGATATTCGTTTTGTTTTGTCATCGTCATTGATTTCAAAATGGAAACCACTGTTGAATTGAATATTTTGCCATTTAGCTACAAATTTCAATATGTTCATCTGACAGGGAAGTGGGAGTACTGGTCTTTAATCTATTGTTTGTGGACCGTTATTCTTAATTTAATTGGTCCCGTTTGGCCAATGTTGAGAAAGAAAACGAAAGGCGGACTGAACAAGAGCCCGACACAAACCCACGGGATCGCCAACCTTGTACATGGAGTGGTCTGATCTGCGACACACGATTGTCCACCAAGTTTAAAAAAACCAAACATGTTTTTCAGAAACTAAAGAAGAACAAAAAATCCGCCAAAACTGCCGTAAAACACATGACTCCGCGAAGCGGAAATTCTCCTCCTCAGACGGAGAAGAAAGGAAACGGAAGCAAACTTTTCGTGTGGACATTGATCAACAATGATCATGGGCGAAATCGCACAAGCCGGCATGCTGACAACACCTTAGAAGATCTGAAAGCATCGTGGAATCATGTGTAGAAACACGAAAATGCTGCACAACGAGACTGGTCCAAGAAAAAACTTGGTTTTGTAAGACAACGGAAACCCGTCAATGTATGTAGTCGTCGAGGTATAAGGTAAGCTAAAAGAATTCCTATGAGAATTCGCATTTTAGCTTCTCCAACCCTTATGATAGCTCTAAAATGCTTGTCATTATATAAAATAGTATTTCCCATCAAGTAGAGTAAAAAAACTGCATGAAAAAGTATGTTGATTTTCCTAACCTTTTTGGCGAAAATTGAATTTTCACGTGTGTTGTCTATGGAAATGGCAGTTTTGCTGACATGGCGAACTTGTTATGTAGACGTCATTGTGACGTAATGCTAGGCATGTTGGGGTATCATTTTGGTATCATTGGAAAGAGGGAGAGGACCAGAGCTAATCTATGGTACCAAAATCACGTTGTCTGTGATGTTCCTGTATGTGTGTAGGCATGTGGTACTTCTCATATCCGAACGAGGAGGGTGGGGTAGGTTACCACCCCCCCCTTATCCATCACTTGGGGATCACCCGTATCTTACATATACCCCGGTGGATGTTGATTTTTGGATTAAAAGGAGCGGAACATGACAATGACAATACATTAAATATTTGGCACCAAAAAAAGGGGGGTTTTAACAAGCGGGGGAAAAGGGAAAAAACCTGAGGGGGGTGGTAAACCACCCCCCACCCTCGGTGAACGAGGGTTAAGGGATGAGAAAACATCCAAGAACGAGTTAATAACAGCCTGATAACAGGGCCTCAATAAAATCAAAAAGCTCACTGCGAACATGGCCAAAAAACCTTATGACAGAGGTCCGTTCCCGAAAGTGGTGGTACGACAGTCGTAGCCCTCTTTCTATCGCAACTTTGCGTAAGGTCACACTTAAAAACGAATTTACTGCTTTCCCGAAACTTAGTATGCACTAAGATTTCTTCAAAAACTTACGAAAAAATCTACGTTCTGTCGTAACAGTACGTGTTTTAAGGCTATTTCCCACGACTGTCATGGCGTTCCTGAAACTAGCTTAGGGGCGCAGGATTATCGTAACGTAGCTGCGAATTTATAAGTCTAACTCATAGTGACGTATTAGACTGACATGAACGAATAAGTGATATTATGACAGTATGGAAGAGCTAGTATTCGTATTTTATTTGAGAAAAAGGGGATTGTGAGGCTGGGAGAGAGATGAGTGTAGGAGACTATTCCAACCATTTTGAACATGCCGAGACCGAGGGAAGGGGGCACCATTGTTGTTGGTTGGGTGTGTGATATGGGGGCTGTATGTGGTGGGATGTATGTGTGTGATGTGATGTGTTTTTGGAGTGATTTTTTTTTAGTTTTTGTTTTGTGTTGCGCAGTGTCCACCCATTGGAACGATTTTCCAAAACTAATTGAAAAGAATTATATAGGCCTATCTCTGTCGATTTTCTCACAATTCAAAACATGTTCCTTTTGTTAAAATAAAAATACTTACCTCTTTTGTGTTTTTCAAATCACTTTTTAGGGGAGTGTCTCCAAAGGGACCTCGCGTTTTTCAGTACATGCCGTTACTCCAAAGGTGAGTGATCCCTTCCCCAAGGGTTAAAGTATGTTAGATTAGGAGGTGATATTAATGACGTAAAGAATGGTCTAATTGTTAAAATTTATATAAAATGTAGGGTATTTTCCATTGACTTAAGTGAGGAATAGTACGTGTTGTCTCTGTACTGTAGGCGTAGATCGGGCGAAAACGTCAACGAATCGTTATGATAGTTAAAGGCACTGGCCAGAAGATTCAGATTTAAGAGTATTGAGAGACAGATTCTATTGTAAATTATTACCACCTAGCGTATCGACCTACATTGGCATTGTAAAGAAAAGGTAAAATATTATTGTGAGGTGTTAAATTGCTAAAAATAGGTTCAAATTGCTTACATTATGTATGACATGAATAACTGCTCTTGTGCATGGTATATGACACCCCCCACCCCCCCCCCCAATAAACTAGTTATATAGTCATGTTTTAATTGAAAGACGAAACTAATAGGCCTTACACTTTGTTCCTGGCTTGATATAAAAATATACGCGAGATGTCATAAGCGTCTTATGAAGATGGGTCATTAATGCGACATTAGGCTGTTGGGTAGCTAGCAGTTGTAACATCAAGGTTTATGCAGACAAATTAGAAACCCCTACAAACCGTTGGGCTTAAAGTAAACAAGAAAATAATTTGATATAGGTTATCATGACCAAATTGACCCTCAACAAGCTAATATTTTTTTGCTCAAAACAAAATCTTAAATGTGCAAAATTTAGAATACAAAAATATCTGGACACCCCGAGCCCACTTAAAAACAAAAAAATATTACTATACTAATCCATATTTTAAGAACAATATCTTTAATTCCAGATTTGACCGACATGGAACATTTTTTTTTTTGTTATATAGGCTATGTTATATTTATTGATGACAACTTGAAAATACCGTCCTTGTGCCAAGCAAGTTAGTATTTTATTGCATATTGAAGTAATCAATTTAAAATGTAAATTGTACCCTTGTAAGTTTATGGCTATAGAGCCCTGCATGTACATTGTAACCGATATTGAGTTTTTTTAAAATTAATTTATTTTATAATAAAAGGACCCTCCACGAATTTCGATAGAAAAAGAAAATAACAAATAGAATATGGATTACATCTAAATGGTCACAGAAATGAAAATAAAAGTCTCACCGCAGAGGAGTATAACTAACGGAAAAGTCAACATAATTTAACTTTCTATACTTCTTCTTCTTATCGTGTCTAAAAACAGTGGTTCTCAAAAATGACCCAGCCAGAGATGAGGGTACAAGGTCTGGGCTGCTTCAATGAATTCCGCAAGGTCCTACTTTGTGCATTGTTGCTCAGCAGGGCAGACAAGAGGTGTCCCATTGTCTGTGGTGCCCCCTGTTCCACAAACCACCAGGTATGATCCTGATCTGCTTCCAGAAGCCCCATTCTGCAAGGAAACCTAGATCGGGCAGTTGGTTCTAATTCTGTTGAGGCATCGCAATTCAGCCCCATGAGGAGTCGCTCCAGGTGGGAGATGCTCACCCGGTTCAATACCGATAGATGTACTTGGTTGATGCAAGTCTTCTTTCCACATGTCGACTCTCTTTACCTCCTAGAGACTGTTTCAAGAGGTTGGACTTGATAAGAAACAGGATCTCAGATTTAAGCAGTTGGCAGCAGGTATTTGTCCAGACATCGGGTGCTCATGCCTTCACTTGGATATTGGCAGCTACGCTCTTGCATGCTCGCATCCGCGAAGACGGATGTCTGGTGGAAGCAATTCCTGCATAGGTTTTGGATGTACAAGTTCCGTTTGGTGTTGGAGAGAGGCATCCTGTGATAAGCCGGAAGGAGGCGGCATTTAAAGCTGGATCAAGCTTCCTGGCATGGTTTACTTCCCTTACAGGGCAGGCATCTGCACATGATAGCAAAGGGCAAGTGCGCGTCGCTTTAGGGTAGGGGCGAGCACCCCAATCTGGTGCAGTGAGTTTGTTAAAGATGTTATTGCGTGAACATACTTATCTTCATTTCTCAATGTGGTCTTTAAGGAGAGTGCGGTCCCAAGGTGACTCCTAGTAGACCGGATATCACAGGCCCAGGGGAGTTTCCAGACCAGGTGGTAACTTTAAGCTGGAACGTTTGGCGTCAGGTTGCGTAGATGGAAACACACATCCCTGGGTCTTAGATGGAATTTGCAAGTAGGTGGTTTCATCATAATAAGGAGTGAGCTTCCTCCAAAGCTTTGGGAGAGTTCTCTCTTCAACCAATGAGAGTCGGCATCTAGTGCACTAATTCCAAGATTGTCACTGATCCGAATATAAAGACGGTTCCTGCATCTAGGTGGGTCGTTGGTTTGTTATATATGTTGCACAGGAGAGGCGCAAAAGCACACTCCTTGTGGTAGTAGACATTCTTGAGCCTACCCCATCGGCTCTTCTTCGCTCATAGTGAAAAAGAACATCCTGTTAGCCAGCAATCCACGGATCAGCTCAGTCAAGCGGAATTGTCCTGGTAATTTCCGAGGTAATGCGAGTAGGCATCTGTGATTAACAGGTGTTCGTATGCTGTGAGAGGTCACGAAAAAGCCTCCGGTTACCATACCTTCTCGAAACCATCCTCAATGTGTTGAGTTAGGTTGAATACATTGGCTTGTTGTTGATTTGCTGGCCGGAACAACATGCCTGTTCTGTATTGAGGTTTCGTCTTCAAAGTGCTGCAATACGATTGAGCAGGAGAGACGTCAAAGAGCTTGTAGGTATGGCTAAGGAGTGAGTGATATTATGGTCTGTAGCTCTTGGGTTTGGATGGATTTTCCCAGATTTAGGAGTGAAATAAACATGTGCTTTATCCAGCATTTTGGGAAACTGTGGGAAATAATGCAGCAATTGTAGAGCTTCAAGAAGACATTCATTTGTACTGGGACAAGATTTTTTAGTTGCTCAGTAGAGATGTTGTCAAGGCTTTACGCTTTTTCCTGGTTTGAAGTTTAGCAAATACCGGTATCCAGTTCGGTTCATGTTGAAAGGGGCGAAGTGAAAAACCAGGGTCACCACTATATACCTCTTATGGTCTAGTTTGATCTTCTTGGGTTTCTGCTGCACTTGCCATTTAAAAGCAGTGTTGGTGGGCAACTTGGTTTGGGGGGGACAGTGGCTGTGCTGTGGAGGGTTTGTTGGATCCCCTCCGGACAGGCTTTCGGATGGTAGACATGCTCTTGCTTGCTGTTAGGGGTCAATATGGTTGGATCAATTAAAGGGTGCCAGGTGCTTTGAGTCTTTTCTGGGAGATCCTCCGAGAATCTCCTCACCTTTAGCCAGTTGTTTCAGGCGACGAAAAAGGATCAGCTTCAAACTGGTGATATACTCTTGATATTATCTAGCAAATTCCTTGGAAAGGCCTTGGTATTATTCCGTCCACAGCCTGGGTAGGAATCTCCGTGCAGTCTTGTTAACTAGTTGGGCAAATATATTGTCATAGTTGTCATTTGGAGAATCGCTTCACGTTCTGATCACGGTCATCACGTGAAATCCTTGCCCGTTCTGCTTTCCTGTAGTTAAAGCGGCCCTTAAAAGGCACTTGTGTGGTCTTAATGCAGCGTTGACTGGATACCGATTGGTCGATGTGAAGTTATGGGAACAGGATCCAGAACAATCTTGCATACAAGGTTAGAGATGGTTTTTGCTAACAATAGCTAGATCGGGGTTGTAAACTCTCTTCCAGCGGGCATTGAAATGATGTCGAAGATAGAGTCGGGAAGGAGACGTAGATGTTGACTGTCTATCCATTCTCGACAGCTTGGACGTATTTGTTAGGTCTGGTAGCACCATTGGGTACTATGGCGTTGAAAGTCGCCAATGAAGAACACCATAGAAGTGAGGTTTGGTGGGATGGAATTCCAGGGTTGAGCTGAGGGTGCGCGAAGTCTACTGATGGAGGTTTATAGACGATGTAACTATGACAGAACCAAGCTCAATGGTGAGGAATTCGATGCTGTTAAATCGAAATGAGGTGGTTGCATTCTACTTCGGTACCTGTTTTCACATAATAGTATAGCACTTCCATACTGCCGATGTGGTCTCTCTTGGTGGAAAGCACCATTCCTGGTAAGGTTGGGCGCGGTGGTTTATTGATTACATCTGTGGGTTCCTGCAGACTACGGAACGCAATGGAGATTGTTACAACAAATCAGCAATGATCGGTACTTTTTGCACTGGAAAAAACCCTCACATTCAATGACTATAGTCAGGCAGTCCTTAGAAAAGGCCCGCGCTGAGGTCTAGTCATGATATGGGTTCGACCTTAAGAAA
This sequence comes from Ophioderma brevispina, assembly GCA_023653785.1. Taxonomy (NCBI): domain Eukaryota; kingdom Metazoa; phylum Echinodermata; class Ophiuroidea; order Amphilepidida; family Ophiodermatidae; genus Ophioderma; species Ophioderma brevispina. The sequence goes on along the minus strand of JAMKCH010058772.1, from coordinate 5,645 downwards.
GGATGTTAATGGAAAACAGTGTTTGGAGTTGTAGAAAGACTTTTAGTTCGCCTTCACAGTTTTAACTTTGCTTCGTACGCAGCTTAAAACAGGGGGGGACCACCAAGACGGTTCTATACTCCTCCCCCAGTCTATATACTAAACGAATTAATTAATAACGTGATGAAGAGAAGGCTAAGTAGAAAGTGAAGCACAGGAGCTACATGAGGCAAATAAAACCTATTGAAGATTTTAAACACACCACACATTACACCATGCATGCATCCGCGTAACAAACAAAAAAAATAAGAATTAGACAAGTTGAACCGACGACAATCAAGCGAACCTGTCCGAGTGTTTATACTTGTTAAAGTTCTATAGATAACACACAATAAAAATCATTCATACCAGATGATAATAGGCCAATTGGTAACATTCGCGCAAAACGTGTCTCAAACTTTTGCCCCGACAGAGCCCAATTTAATTCCATTAAATGAATGTGAATGCCTTTATTTTAACTCGGCTTAGTGTATGCTAAACGTAAGAGTTTCGGAAGGTTTAATTGGTTAAGAAGAGGAATGCACTTACGACATTTAAGTACACATGTTCGGGAACGCTACTACCATGGTCCGGTAACCAAAATCTTAAGTCGTGCGTAAGATGAAATTGAAAAAATTTACTTTACGTACATAGTTTCGGGAACGGACCCAAGGAAACCGATTATTGGTGAACTTGAAACAAATGCAGCAACCTTATATGGCCTTCTACAGATACATCAAGCAACGAATCAAAAGCAAAATAAACTGCAAACTTGGGACTAATTACATTGAATGCGAGGCACCGAAAAACCTAAAATTTCCGTCCTATCGTAGATGGAACATCATGTCCTACCCCAGACTCAGTCAAACTTGCTGTGATGCCAATTACTAAAACCAATATGTTTTGAACAAGGTTCAAAGTTTAACATTAAGGGACGATTTTTGATTTTCGTAGACCTACCAAAATCTGTTGTTGTGAACCAAACAGTTATTTGTGAACATTTGATTCAATAGTTTTATTATACCACATCCCTAATACGTAGGCTAAAGCTGTGGATATTGGATCCAAAAAAACCCAAGCTTACTACCCAGCCGTTTTTTTATCTAAATTCATTACGTGCTATCAAGTTTTAATTTGGATAATAACTCTTTTGCCTTTAATGAACGAACTTTAAATTCAACTCAATGGACAGCAAATGGGCACCAAAATGGCTTCCGTTTACGCTACTCTTTTCCTTGGATATTTGGAAGAAGAAACAATTGTATGAAAAGCTAAAGATTAAAGAAACGATGGGACTACAAAGTTCAAATCCATATCGGACTCACTGGTGAGATATTTAGCTGATTGTTTCATCATTGGAGAACAATTGGTGATTTGATGAAACCTTATATCTTATTCTGGAATCAACTTCTGATTCAAATTAGTTATAAGAAATGTTCCAAACTCTAAAAACATTCCTTTCCGAGATATAGATGTGCCGCAAATTGATGACGAGAATAACATCCAAACGGTTATTTGTATAAAGTCCACTGATACTCACCAATATTTAGACTTTAAAACTCATTCTCCATAGTCTAAAAATATATACCCATTCAATTGCCAGGAGAATTGCATCATAACATCCCAGGAACATATTAGTCCAAAAGGACTCTTGAACTTCAGCATATTATCCACACAACACAATCTCAATAACCAACAGGGTTAATTAAGGAATTACTGAGTAATCCACATGCTAACCAAAAGTAAAACATTTACTAATATCTTTAAAAAGACGAAATCATCATGAGTAAAACACAATCCCAGAATTTGAAGACAAAACCTTAACCAAAGCGCCCCACCCCCGTTACCTAAAACAAACAAACAAAGGTGTAGTTTGTAGTAAAATGGTGGGATAGACGTTGTGGTACATGTACTCACCTTTAGAATGTGAAAGTTTGTTAGTAAAAACCCAGGCAGACATTCCAAATAGGCACACCATGATATTGTAAAAGCAGAAGGAAAATTAATTTATGTTATGAATGCGGGCTGTGAGTTGAACAACGAACTGGCCAAAACCGGGTGACAATAAAATTCAAGAATACGGGTTCACAAACAACAGTTAGAGACCCACAAGTACTCGCAACTTCCTGTCAGTGAACATATTGAAATGTGTGTATGTTGTAATAAAAATGGCAAAAAAGATTCAATCACAGTGGTTCAGATTTTGAAAATCCAATGACGATGACAAACCAAAAACGAATAGCCGACTCAGGAGAAAGAAAATTGGCCTTTATAAAATAGTTCAACTCCAAATTGAATGGGCATCTGCAAGCATCTAGTGATAAGCATCTACGTCATATACGCAGACGCGTTTAATGAATGTGGCATTACGCATGCAGTGATTGGAGCACCATGCGCTTTACGCAATTTGTATGTTTTTTTTCATTGGTAATCTAATTATCATTGAAACTGAGGAGCATTAACGAAATAATAAATGCGAAAACTGCAGTATGCGGAAATGTGATTGTTTTTTCCATCATTTACTGACTATTGACTAATATTTCGCGCTTATTTATGAGGTGTGAGGCTGGGATAATGATGTAGGAAGGACTATTCCAACCATTTTTAACATGCTCGAGACGAGACCGGGGGAAACCCTTGTGTTTGGTTTGGGTGTGTGTCTGGGGTGTATGTGGTGGGATGTATGTTGTGTGTAGGTTGTAGTGGTTTTTGTGCTTTATTTTCTTTTAGTTTTTTTTTGTTTTGGCTCATGTGCCACCCAATGACCGATTTTCAAAACTAATTTTGAAAGAATTATTAGGTCCTATCCCTTGTCGGATTTTCTCACAATTTCAAACATTGATCCTTTTTTTTTAAAAATAAAAATATACCTCTTTTGTGTATTTCAACCTCTCATTTTTAGGGGCGATGTCTCCAAAAGACTTCCGAGTTTTCAGTACATAATCACCGTTCTGCTATCCACCTACTGCTCCAAAGTTGAGTGAGTCCCCTTCCCCAAGTTTAAAGTATGTTAATTAGGATGTGATTAATGATCGACATGTCTAAATTTTATAAAATTTATAAAAACTGTAGGGTTTATTTTCCAGTTACTTTACTTAAGTGAGGAATATACGTATTTGTCCCTCTTCTGTCTGTAGGCCTAGCTAGGGCGAACACGTCACACGAACATCGTTATAATGTAAGCTTAAAGGGCCATGGCCATATTTAAGAAGCTTATTTTGAGAGAAAGTGTTTTCTCTTGTCTAATTATTACACCTAGCACTTAATCGACCAAGGTAAAACATTGGGCAATGGTACAGGAAAAGTAAACATATTTATTGTTAGGTGTTAATTTGCTAAAAAGGTTCAAATGCTTAAAATACTGTCATACTGAATAACTGACTGCTCTTGTGCATTTTATATTGACACATAACTATATTAAAGTTCCATTGTTATCTAAGAAGACGAAAACTAATGGGCCTATACCCTATTGTGGCCCCCCATTGCTTGATATAAAAATATACGCGAGATGTCATTACGTTACGCGTCTTATGAATATGGGAATCATGAATGCGGACCCATTATGGCTGTTTGGTAGCTAGCAGCTTGTAACAACTTCAAGGTTTATGCAGACAAATTATAAAACCCTACACCCCGTTTTGCTTAAAGTAAACAAAGGGAATAATTTTTGGAATAGTTAATCAATGACCAACTTGACCCTCTACAAGTAATTTTTTTTTCATTGCTCAAAACAAAATCTTAAATGTGCAAATTTCGATACAAAAATTACTGAACCCGAGACCAAAATAAAACAAAAATTTATATACTTAATCCATATTTAAGAACAATATCTTTAATTCCAGGATTTGACCTACATGGAAAATCTTGTTATATAGGGCTATGTTTATATTTAATTGGAGAAAAACTTTATCAATACCGGCCATGTGCCAGGCAAGTAGTATTTATTGCATGATGGAATAAACTCAATTTAAATATACATTTTTACCTGTAAGTTGATGGTAGAGAGCTGCATGACATGTTTAACACGATTATTGAGTTTTAAATTATATTTCTTTTATATAATAAAGGACCCTCCCGAATTTCGATTAGAAAAAGAAAATAACAAAATAGAAGTATGGGATTACCTCTAATTGGTCACGAAATGAAAAATAAACAAGCTTATCACCCCAAGAGCTAATACCTAACTGAATAGTCCAACATAATTTAAACATTTCTATACGACGAATTTAATTAATAATAACCGTGATGAAGAAGAGCTAACGTAGAATTGAAGCACATGAAGCTACTCGAAGTCAAATAAAACATATTGAAAAGATTTTAAACAACCCACACACATACACGCACGCGAACAAACAAAAATTAACGAATTAGACCAAGTTGACCGACAATCATGCGAACCCTGTCCGAGTGTTTTTATACTTGTTAAAAGTTCCTATAGGATACACACAATAAAAATCATTCATACCCGATGATAATAGGCACATGACATCATTCGCAAACGTGTCTCAAACTTTTGCACCCCGATAGAGCCCAATTTTAAATCCCAATCAATGAATGGAAGCTTTAAATCGTCGGGAATAGTTTATGTTAACGTAAGATTTTCGAAGGTTTTACTGGTAGAAATGCAACTTACGAACATCTTAAGTACACTGTTCGGGACCGCACTACATGGTCGTACCAAAATCTTAAGTCGTGCGTAAGAGAAATTTACGATCATAGTTTCGGGACGGACCCCCAGGAAACCGATTATTTGTTGAAACTTTTGAAACAAATGCAGCACCCTATATGGCCTTCCTAAGATACATCAAAGCAACGAAATCAAAAGCAAAATATGAACTTGGGTACTAATTACATTGAATGCGAGGCACCGAAAACTCACATTTTCCGTCCTATCGTAGCTGGACCATCATGGTCCTACCCACAGACTCAGTCAACTTGTTGATCACTTACTAAAACCATATGTTGAAAAGGTTCCAAGTTACTTTAAGGACGATTTTGATTTTCTACGCAACCTACCAAAATCTGTTGAACCAAACAGTTATCTCATTACATTTGATGTCAATAGTTTATATACCAACATCCCTCATGACGTAGGCCTTAAAGCTGTGGATTATTGGATCCCAAAACCCCAATCTTACTACCCAGCCGTTTTAGTTCTAAATTCATTACGGATGCTATCAATCTAATTCTGGATAATAACACTTTTGGCTTTAATGAAGATACTTTAATCAAAACTTCATGTACATCAATGTGGCATCCAAAATGGCTTCCGTTTACGCTACTCTCTTCCTTGGATATTTGAGAAACAATGTTGAAAAGGTTAAAGAAACGATGGGACTACAAATGTTCAACTATATCCAGGACTCACTGGTTGATATATTTAGTGATTGTTTTCATCATTGGAATGAACAAATTTGTGATAGTGAAACCTTATATCTATTCGGAACACTTCATATGCAATTAGTTTTCAGAACTGTTCCAACCTCTAAAAAATTCCTTTCCTAGATATAGATTCAAATTGATGACGAGATAACATCCAAACGGTTATTTTTTTTTAAAGTCACTGATACTCACCAATATTTAGACTTTAACTCATGTCATCCATGTCTACTAAAATTAATGATCAA
>JAMKCH010058770.1:0-53622 GCA_023653785.1 Ophioderma brevispina | reverse complement strand
TGAAAAAAGCTGGCTATGCCATGCATGTATAGTCATTTTGAGTATTAAATAATGTTGAGAGGAAATCGATGGATTTAAATTGAAATGTTGCAAGAATATACAGATCAAAAGACTTGAGTCCAATAGCTAAGTAGTGATAAAATGAAAAAAACACCATCCACCCCCCTCCCCTGGGTCATTTATTGCATGGAAAGTGCTATCTGTGTTTGTTAGTTGATTTATGAATTTTAAATATAAAATTAAGTGTTGAAAATGTCACTTTGTGAGTTATTCCCGGTAATTCCCAGTATTTCCCGTTTTGGCCAAAATTACCGGTATTACGCCCGGGTATTTTCCCATGGGCGGGAAGGAAATACCGGCCAAACCTGGCGGGGCAGCGACAGCAATTACGTGGAAACTCTAGGATCCCCGAAGGGTTGTGGTGGTCGGTGGTGGTGGTTACTAGGCACCAGGTTTCATAACACCCCTTGGCGACTGGATAATCTGAAAGTTCCTCCTTAAGGGGTGCGGAGCATGCCAGACAGAACAGGGAGGTATTAATAGGCATTCTTCCAAAAGGCAACACCCACCCACTAACGAGTCTCACTACATCATTCAGAACGACGTCAATCCCGTGTGAGTGCACACAACCTGACTCCACCAGATGCAGCGCACTCAGGCAGCCGAAGCATGTCCAAAGGCAACAGCCAGTGTATGGCAAAGACGCCGAAAGACAAACACCCACCCAGACCAACGGAACCCACTGAAGAGACCGACACGAGTTCGCGTCTCTTGTGTTCATTTGGAAAGTATGGCCTTTGCGGTCCATCATGACGGCAAGGCACCCTGGTGCCGGGCCATGCACCATCTTTTACGCACCGACTTGCAAGATGAACGACAGAGCTGGCGTCCCTGAGCCTGCCGGAGTTTCAACCGCCATCGGTGGAAGAATTGAGCCACAGTAACCAGGTCCCATCGCGCACAGCCTCCAAGCCCAAAGGACCCAGCACTCCTTCCAATGTGTATCGTCAACGTAGGAGCCACTGCGAACAAGCTCCTTTTGGCACCATCTGAGACACAAAATGTTGAAAAGACTGGGCGCCCAGGACAGAACCATGAGGGACACCGCCCCGAAGCCGACGCCCTCCACTGCACTGCCACCCGATGTCTCCAGGAAGAAAGATTCGTCCCGGAGGAAGCAGCATTACGAACCCGACAAGCCCGACATAAGGGAAAAGACCCTGAGCTGCCCGGACAGAGCCTCGACCCCACCCACTTATCATACGCAGCGTTTGATTATTGAAACCGGGCTGTTCGTACGGAGCCTGTCTATTGAACGAGCTCCAAACCCGTCTTTATGGAAGACTGTTCTCGAAGTGTGGTAACTATGCAACGTGGATTTGGTTGAAAACCGTATGCCAGTGGCAAATCCAAGCATGGCCGTGGGAGCGTGATTGACCGGCGTTCTATGCTAGGAAAAAAGAAACCAATCAGCTAATTAATCGCCTAAAATTTGAAAAACAAAATGCATTGTTTTCGGACGCCGCGTTTACCGTTGCCATGATGACGGCGGCAAACTTGGAATAATCCTTATCATTTTGGGGAGAACAAATAAAATTTTTATCGAATGTGAAGTAATAATTATAATTACTCTACACCTGTCGCTCGGATGAAAAACACACCATATGTCAGTACAGAGCCCATTTTAAAATTTTGTTTAAATATTTTTTCTCTTAGTTTTGACCCCATCATGATATTGCTATTTGATGGGTATAAGTCCCCTTAATTGTTGCTGGTGAAAGGCAAGCGTCTCTTATTTGCAATATGTAGATGTGAAAGGAAAGGAGGAGGAATCTGAAGTAATCGCGGATTCTTTCTATTTTATACTTAGTTATTTAATTATTGTATTTTGATCCATTACTTAAGAGTACTAATTTGTTTAATAACATTTGTTCTGAAATTGGCGGGTTCAACATTTCTGCAAATATTAAAAATGGCAGGGCCTTTTGGGCGCCATTTTGAATTTTGAATACTGTCAGCATTGATGAAAACTCCTTGGTTATGTTTTTAAATAGATTCCCCATGCTCAAAACACATATGTTTGGATATGTTTGTTTTGTTTTTTAGCATGATAAGTCCAAAAAATATATAAAAATATTTTTATTAAAACCGGCCATTTTGACGCCATCTTGGATTTCGGAAAATGCAACCAGGGGATTTCGGGGCCTTTTTGTCAGTGGATAGTACCATATGTTCCGGCACATATACGAAAAAAATCAACTTGTACCAAAAATGTTACACCTATTGGGCTATACGAGCTAATACTACTGGCCCCCTAATAGAATCGTAGACCCATGAGAATTCAAGTATACTTCAAGAAACCCAAAATTCACAAAATTGAAAATTAGTTTTGTCAATGCAAAAACAGTCAATTTTTGCCAATGCATGTCTGCGTTGTGCTTTAAAATCTAATACGTGAGCGTTGGAATTGTGGAAGAAGAAAATTCCTAGATTTATACGAAATCATCACCGATGGGTTTGTTTTGAAAAGTAAGTGAAATTGCGAAAAAGTATATATTTCTTTTCCATTTCATTTACGGCGTTTCATCACTGAAGGGTGGTTTGTTTTAAAACTGCCAGGGAGGTGCGAGAAAGGGAAAGATTAGCCTTAGTGTTTTTCCGAGGGCTTGGGTTTTTATCACAAGTCATGGTAAAAAGAAGAGGTTAGACTTAGAGAGTATGATCTTTCTCGCCTTCAAGAGCATTTCAAAACAAACCAATCAACAAGAAACAGTCTCTAAGGAGCTAAGAGAGTCGCCTTGTGAAGCAAAAACTTGCCATCAACCAAGTACCACTTATTGGTATTGAAAACTGGTGAGCATCCCACCTTGGAATGCTGACTCCTAGTGGGCTGCATGTAAGGCACCTACAACAGATTGAAAACCAGAATCGGCCGAAAAATCTACGGTTTTACTTGCAGAAGTGGCCGGCTACCTGAAAGCAGATTAGGACCTGTGGTTGTAGAACACAGTCTCTCGGTATGACATGATGAGGGCAACAATGCACAAATGGACCTGCGGAATTCAGTGAAGCCGCCAGACGTACCCACTCTGGCTGGATCAGATTTGAGAACCACAGTGTATTGACACACGATAAGAAGAACAACATTGCGTCAAGGTTATGTCTACGTAATACAATGCCCATTGAACAGGCTCCACTATATACCATGATTGGAAATGTTGGCGTGTAGATGTTTAGGAATGCCAGTTTTTATATTTTAAAAATTACCTCAAAAAATCTAGGATACATTACGTTAATATTACGGTTAATGTAGTGATTTGATATTATTTTACTCGGCTCTCGGGCTGCCTGCACGGACCCATACGGTCGCGTGAAATTATCCTGACGAATGCACTGGGCTAGGTAGTTATCCTTATCATAGTTTGCTGAAGCCGTTTAGTCGTTATTTCAGCGCTTTTATCTATTTATCGCGAAGGATGGGAAACTTTGAAATGCAATAACTGCAACAACCCCCTTCTTATACAAGGGTTACCCGCGGACGATCCAATATGATGATTACATCAATTCTGATTACATATTTTATAGCATTTTTTTTTTCGTTTCCGATAAAATTCGTAGTCTCCTAGCTTCCTCGTACAATATCGTACTACACCATTATCTAACTACATATAACAATATCCAAAACCAGTTTCATTGCATTGTGGATTCATTTAATACGTAATCTCTGTTTTGATTAAAATAATAAAACATCTAAAAATTAGCAGGAAATGTTCAAATTTTTAAAATTAACCCAAAATTCAAAAACGTCAGTGTTTGGTGCTAAAGTTCGCCAAAAAGAGACTGAGCATTAAATTGGTGCAAAATACGGTTGTGTTTCAAAATTTAACTGAATATAATGTAAAAGATTCATTTCATATTGATGAATCTCCCCTCATTAAATTCTAATTTGAAAAATCTCTGATTGGTGAACGGTGTGTAATAACCTGAGAGCTAGCAGGGACATTTGTAACAGATCTCGAGTACAAAAGGTTTGAGTGACTTAAATATTGTAGAAAAGCCTGACAGGAACCCCTGCAACGTGACAGCATGGGTGACTTAAGAAAGGGGGGATTATACAAAAGAGTGTACAGGGGTTCAAATTTTGCAACTGATACAGGCCCGTTTTTAAAGGTATGTCAAGTATGTCTGACCATACGGATTCAGAAAAGGTTATTGAAAAGGTATAGTTTGTACTATTAAAAACCTAAAGTTTCAGATTATAGGTTAAAAACAGCAACAATCAATAAAAAAAAGGGTTCAATTGCAGTGTACAGGGGTCCAAATTTTAAGGTGCTCCGATTGCGATAAAAAGGTGCACAATATTGGTTGGAGTTCATAGGATTAAAGTACGATAATTTTGGGACGTCTTAAATGCTAGTTACGTGGGTAAAAGATAACGTCTATATGTACGGAAAGAAGAAAGAAACACAGAAAAACAAGTACAACAATAACACCCGCCACATGTGCAGAATAACGCAAGAAATATGGACTTGGACAAACGGAAAAAGGAAACAGAAAAATTGTCTAGACATGATAGAAAACGGAAATATAAGACATGTCAACCCCATCTGGCCTACTAGAATGCAAAATTAGGGTATTGGAATCGTTCTGATAGTGTTGTATTAAAATATAGTATCAAATTACCTTAGAACGGACGTGTTATTTGCCGAAACATAGAGGTAAGTTCCCGCTATTTTTGAAAACACTGCTTGTAAAAGTGAAAAAGGTCTAATTGTTTTGAAACGACACTAAATATTCTCCGATCACGAGGATTTAAAATTTATAGTTTGCTATATTACGGTCATTAGTTTAAAGATTATAGGAACAAACGATTCACGGCATCAAGGTCGCCTGGAAAAAATGGAATCGAACGGTAGTTTGAATTGAAGAATCATATTGAGGTAAGGACCATTATGTGGCACAAGACATCAATCAATTTAAATTCTGATTTCTGCATTTATCAAAATTTGGCACTTACAATTGGCTATGTTTTGTCAGTCAGGTTCTATTGTGATCTCTTTAGTTGAAGTTGGCCATACGGAACTACCTATACAGACAGAAAATAGTATAGGTAGGATATATTAGTTTTCTCCAGCTCCACTAAATATCGCGAATATATGTTATATTAGCAATAATTCACTTTCCAGGCACATGGTCATGTGACGATGTTTATATATGAAAAACCTGCGTATTTGGCCGCATTTAAGGTACGCGCATCGCATCATAAGAATGTCTCAAAACGAACGAATTCGACCAGCGCTTGGTCTTGTTTTGTTAGATAACAAGGGGGGGGGGGGGGTCTCATTCTAAAGGGTTTGTGGGGGTTTACCGATGCTCGTTCCAGGGGTTCTGAAAGTGACCCCTAAGGGACCAATTTTCAGTGAAAATATACCCTAAAGGGACACCCATTTGCGGTAAATTATACCCCTAGCGGGACCTGCTTTCAATACGTGAATAAAAAGATACCGTTAAAGAACCAATATATATGAGAAAAAATAAACAACTTGTTACTACTGAAGAAAAATTTACCCACTGCCAAGGGTTATTTTTACTGACATGGTTGAAAAGTTAATTTTCCCATGTTTTCAATGAGCCAGTCAAAATCTTACCTGATTTTGCTACCCCTGCGGGAATAGAACTTGATTATTGTGAATTTGATACCCCTAGCGGTAGTCCCGCATGCAGCTAGTCCCCTCTTTGTTGGAACGACATGGGTACCCGACCAAAAACCCAAGAACCCCCACGGGTTTAGAAAACATCAATTTAAAAACAACAAATAAGTACTAGGGGAGCTAGGACCCACCTCTTTGACCCCCCAGAAATAAAACCAAACCAACTTTTTTAGGTTCCTTTTATGGACCCCAAAACAAATCGGATGTTCCAAAAAATGTAAAAGTGGCCCCAAGGGGCTTTATTCAAGATGGCGTCCAAGATGACCGCCCCCAAATGGTGGTTTCACTAAAATGATGGAATTTAAAACAAGATATAAAAACTTAATTGTCAAGAAAAATCAACAAGATCAACATATTAGATCATAATTAACATATCTGTGCCTAAATAATTTCATTCACATGTTTTAAATTTAAAATGGCGTCCAAAATGGCCGCCAGAATAGCGTTTTTCACTAAAACGTATTAAAACAAGTTATTAAAAACTTAATTGTCAAGAAGATCCAATGAGATGAAAGTCTCAGGTGATAATGAATACATCTGTGCCTAAATAATGTCATTCACATATTTTAAATTCAAAATGGCGTCCAAAATGGCTGCCGGAATAGAGTTTTTTTACTATAATGCATTGAAAACAAGAGGTATAACCGTAATTGTCGAGAGGTTTCAATGAGTTTCAGATGATAATGAATACATCTGTACCTAAATAATTTTATTCACATGTTTGAAATACAAAGTGGAATTCAAAATGGCCGCAAAATGGAGCCAAAATGGCCGCCAAGTGGACTTTTCCCCATTATAATGCGTCACAACAACAAAAATACACCTAACTATAACAGGACATCATTACAGAGAACATATCTACAGAAAAAAGATATATAAATATATATGTATACGTATAAGCTTATGTATGGGTTAGGAGGAAATTCGCTTTACTTATGCACTAATTAATAAGTTAGGGGAAATTTTGTTTCCCCTGAACGGTATCTTTTGTTGCGCTTTATTCCGTCAAATGATATGAATATTAATTTATGCAAATTAAAGATAATCCACTAGACTAAACAAAGGATATGGTATTAATTAATCTAAATACAATAAAGCTCATTATAGCCTAATGAATAATTCAAATTTCCCCCTAAAAAATTTTTTAGTTTATTATTTAATTAGTAATTATGTATAATAGATGTGACCCAATCAGAAGCGTGAGCAATGTCAGTTAAAGACAATTAACTTCCAGTTTTTATCCATGGATTTTGTGATAGTAAATACCTTTTGTATGTATGTCCGCGAATGTCCATGTTTCCTTTGGTTAGGTTGGCTGCATACCGCACTCATGCATTGCCTATCAACTTCATACTTGGTTTACAACTTACAAGAACACTGATCAAGGCTCACATGGGGTCTGTGCGCAAATTGACCTATCATGACCTCAGATTTATCACCTTTGTTCCCCGTTTTGCCTTTATCTGGTCGCACAAAAGCCAGGGGACTTGCAAGTGGTTCAAACCTACAACCTTCAGATCATGAGTTGGTCGTTCAATCCGCTGGACCACTCGTGAAGAATGGGCAAAACGGTAAATGGTGGACCTCTTGCCTCTGACCTAAGGTTAAATGGCCAAAGTTCAAAAGAATTGAAATTCTAACCATGCTCAAATCACAAAGTTAGGCATGACACCATGTTGGTCTGACGGTGAACAACTGTAATGAAATCAACGGTGATGTAACCTACGATTGAAGATCCAAAAGACAAAATGTCAAATATTTTATTAAATAAAAAGGTTAGGCATGGAATCAGCAAATATTAAGGGGAATCTGATATGCGATATGCGTCAGCCTTTCAGTTTCAAAGCTAAAACATTCCCTAATAGCTTTAATAGTGATTAATTTTGTTCATGAAATGATAGATCTTAAGAAGTGCAGAACTGGGCTTAAAATAATGTAAGGCATGGAGGTAATTTTCTGTTGGTTGCTATTCATTGTAATACTGTCGTGAAAGTGGTGGAATCTCGTCCAGCTATTGCATGTGGAGAAAATGGGGTATGTATTAATAATTGTCAATAAATCTTGTGAATTTCTGTTTGCGATATAAATCTGTAAATTTCTGTTTGCGATTATGAATAAATTAACAATTAAAAATAGTTAGATCATCTTTTAGATCATCTTATAGCCATATAGTTAGATCATCAGTTAGATCATCTTATAGCCATATGATTTTTTTTAACTAGGTTCAATTAAAAGCCCAACCTTCCTCTTACACCTCTCAACCCCTATCAAGCAGAGTATTTCCAAGATTGTAACCCTGTTACCCAATACGATTGCGCTGTATTTCTTACACTACTTAGCATGGCATAGTGGTCGACGCGGGATCGTCTCACACAAGCATGTTTATTTATTATTGGCCAGACAAGAAGACAGACGGTACTGGCAGGGTGAAGGAGATCAGGCGTTGTAATGTGCAAGGTATGCCTCTACAGACAGGAATGTCTATCTCTATCTCGCTCTTAAACGAATTTTAATTGCTAACTTACAGCTTGCATACACGTATTGTAGATGTGTTATAAAGGTACCTCAAAAGTTTGGGATATTTTGAAAACCATATTTTTCTGGAGTTACTTAGAAATGAAGTGTATTGTATTGTATTGTATACCATTGCAAAGCTTGTTCTTTCTGCTTTACATTGCTACCTCATTGCAAACTGAAATATTGCCTAGTGGTGGGTCAAGAAGGAAATGTGACACATTCTAAGCTCAGCAGCAGCGCAATCCACTGTGGTACCTAACTTATGACATGAACAAATAGTTTGGAAATATGAGAAATTAAACTTACCCTAGCCTGATCTCTCCTCCTCATGCTACTTACAAATGTCCTCACTTTGTCCAGGGGTATGTCCCATATTTCTCTATCACTACTTGACGAATCTGTGCCAAAGTCTTTTGAGGGCAGCACGACCTAACTGATTCCATAAACGTTTGATTTCAAATTAAGTGAGAGTTCTTGCATATTTCCACGGGGTGATATAAATATGGTTCGATCCCCGACCATGTGGCGACTAGGCCTTTGTTGCCATTACAAAGCATATTGTAACCATGCCACAAATATACTGCACAGAATCGGCCTACTGGAAAATGATGCATTTAGTTCTTCAATGGTCTGTTAATGATAAAAAGACTCGTGCTATGGTTTTATTAGCTTTTATTAGTGCATTCATATCAGAATGCAGTATTTCTTCTATGCTGTGATAAGGAACAATATTTTGCCGTGTCAAAGGTAAGTTCCGGGGGTAAGTTATGTTCAAATAACAACGTGTAATGAGATAATTGGTGGTGTTTTCATACTGATACTTCAATTAAAACAACCAAGCTATCTTTGATATGAAATCGTGTATTTTAGGTCAATATTTATTTACTAGCTACATTACTATGCATTGTATGAGTACCATATACTTTTTTTACCTGGGCCATTCCAATAATTCCTCTTACCTCTCACGATTATGGACCGACCTAAAACTTTTAATGAAACCTCACTTATTTTGAAATTTACTCTAATAATCAGACTAGCCGCCGACTACTGCATTTGCTCTCTACTCCACGAATTTGAAGAAAGTCATCAATTATCCTTGCTCTGTAGCTCTGTGTGGAAGAGTTGTGGAAGAGTATTATCGTCTTATCTTTTCTGCCACTGAGGTGCTGAATTCTGTTCAGCAGAGCTCTCACGGTTAAATACCTGTCTTATGTTGCGGAGTGGTCTTCATCACTTGTCGCACGAAATTCCGATTTCAATTTCGAAATCATAATCTGGCTAACATCAATGTTTGCTGCAACCTGTCTCTGGGATACACAAGCTTCATGTTGTCCAATTGCCCTAGCCTTATCCACAGTGGATAACCTAATCATGATGATACTCAGCTAAGATACCAACATCAAATAACCACTTTGAAGAATTAGTCAAGAACCAGAGAATCACCGGGCATTAACTGTTGAACCCCCCCCAGTTTGGCATATTTCCTTTCTGACCCTGCAACCTTTTAAAGGCAATATCTCGGCTCTAAACCATCTATGGTTACAAATGCTTTGTGTTATCTTGAAGTAACGTTGAATATGTTTGACTGAAAGTTGAAAAGGGTTGTGATTTTCCCCATTTCTAAAGCCTTGAGAATGCTTTCAATAATACTATGCGTTGAAAACTGTATTATGTCAATTTATCCCAATTACTTATGCATTATATATTATGCATATCACGCTAATCTTTCAAATTATATAAAAAACAATTGAAACCTGAAATTGTCAAACCGTCTCACTCAATTACAAATCGATGTTCCTTTAAACAGGTGGAGGCATATCTGACTATGTCAATACACCAGAAATCGCCGGCAAGTCCTTGCAAGCATGCCTGGAAATTGCAGAAAAGCAATCGTGGAAGAAGATCGTCAATTTACGCCAATTTATCTCGGTGCCACGGCGGGTATGCGACTCGTGAAGTATGAATATCTATATTATAATAAGCCACGTGTATTTATCTGTCTGTCTGTCCGCCTATTTTCTCGGAGGCGGGGGGTCGTACGGTCACGAAACTTGGTGAATGGGTGTAGCTTCCCAGATAACATGGAGATATTGGGCCAATATAGGCCCAATATTTACTCAATATCGGACCAGTATTGGCTACAGTTATCGGTCCAATATTATTTGCTCAACGGCCCAACATTGGACCAATATTGGGCCCAGGCCAATGTTGGCACAATATTGGCCCAGTTCTTGGTAATAGATATTGAACCAATATTGGGAATATATCAATATTTTTTATTTGCAAAAAAAATATATTTTCACCCTGCTTTATTTAAATAAATTAATTAAATAATTTGAGCTAGTCAAATAGTTTATTTATTGAAATTGTTATTATAAAGTATAATATTTTTGAAATATTGTGTTCTGATCAAAACAATCGTCCTTGAGAGATTTTAGCGTATTTCTGTATGTTTTTATTGTTTTCTCACCCTGCTATTTTTAGGCAAACAATTAGCCTTAAGCCAATATTGGGCCAACGTTATCCCAATAATTGGCTCTATATTGGCTGTTGGTCGATTGCCAATATGATGCGCCAATATTAGACCATTAAAGGATGCCGATATGAAGCCGATATCACATTGCCAATGGAAAACCAATAGTGGTCCAATATACGTTAGCCACGTGATGCCGATGCCAAGATTACCGATGGGGAACCATTGTTGGGCCAATATATGCGTGCTATCTGGGTTGGTCCGGGCCAGATCAAGTTCGATTTTTTAGCGGATACGCGCCCCACAAGCCGCGTAATCGCCAAAACAAACGGAAAGTATCCAACATAGGTATACAAAGAGTATCCAAACAAGTAGTACGGACCAAGCTTGGTAAGAGCAAGTTTGTGTACATTAGAATAAACTAGGTTGGGCTGTGTGTGCTTCAGTGGAGTGGATCAAATTCCCAGGGGCGTAACCAGACCTGAGCCTCCGGAGGGGGGGGGGGCAAGACTCAAGAAGTTTCGCACTGAATTTTTCAGGCTCCAATTTCCAGGCTCGCTGTGCTCGCCGAGTAGACCCAGCCGGGGCAAACTTCACCCTTCCCTTTCTCTTCTTCCCTCTTTCTTTTTCTCTTCCTCCCTCTTCTTTTTCCCCTTTCTTCTTCTCTTTCCCTATTTTTCTTTCTTTTCCCCCTTTCTTCTTCTCTTTCCCTCTTTTTCTTTCCCTTTTTCTCTTCCTTCTCCCTTTTTTCCTTCCCATTTTTTAGCTCCCCTTGCCGATTTTTCCCGATGTTTTGGTGTCGGGGGGGGGGGGGGCACTGGTTAGGCCACTGCAAATTCCTTTGGAAGGTGTAGTGTTTCATAGATGGTGCACCTGCAAAACAGTCTATGGAAACGCACATAGGGAGATTAGGATTTATTAATTTGTTCATCTATGTTATAAAAGGCCAAGTAAACTTTGGTGTATTCAGACAAAACTTGGTGAACGGGGTCGACTCTTAATGCCGGAAATTTTAAAAGTCACGACAACGTCATCAGGGGTCATTCAAGGTCAAACAAACCGTGAAACCCAAAGATCATTCAAGCCAGGTGATCGCGAAACCCAGGTGAGCGCGAAACCCGGGGTCCGCATAGTATGTATACATTGCTGTATGTTGGGATCTCTGTCTACCACCTTTTTCTTGGCTTCCTATCCATTCTCTGTTCTTACTACTGAGATTAATGGGCCGAAACTTCATTAGATGGGTGGTACTCAGCTGTGGACCCTGCTGGGTCTGCATAAAACATCCTATATCTTAATAGCCTTTTATGTTTGAAATTAGTATTAAAGGCCAGAAAATTTAACATAAAAGTTGTAGTATTTTACTGTATTTCCCAATTACAACCAATACTGTAATTTTTATAGTATTTTATTGTAAATTGCACTGTAATTTTTTACAGTGTACCTTTACAAAATAAAGCTACTTTCAAACAGGTTGCTACAAATCAATAATATAAACATATAAACCTTTGCTTACTAATTTGATCACAGTGCATTTTTGTTTTATTATTTCAAAACATCTCCGCAAGTTGTGCTTGTCTTTCCAGTGAAACTAATCCATCAGGAAGTGCGGCCATCTTTGATTCTGTGAGGAAAACCCTTGCTAACACTCCTTTTGATTTCAAAAACCCAGCGAGACAGGCTCGTATCATCAGCGGAAAGGACGAAGGCATATTTGGATGGATAACCACCAATTACCTGTCAAACAGGTTTAAAGTGGTACGTATTACTGTCTCTTTATTCTGGAATAAATCAGGGCTATCACGGCCTACACATTCCTCCTGTACACATGGGCGTTTCTACCGTTTCCTTACCCGTGCAGCTGACTCCAAATTCCACATGCATTGTGTTTACAACAGGGAGATACATAATATGAATTATTTTTATGCAGAAACCTATACCATTCATGTAATCGTCGAAAGAATATTTTCTATCTACCGGAATAAATCATGGTTTATATCGTAGTTTATACCATGAACAGCACCAAAAGAGAATGTCAACAAGCCTTTGAAAATCTCCAACTGAAATGATTCAGTTGAACTATTACTAATCTATCCTTCCTAAAGTTATTACACCATGCCTTATATTGTGATTCCTACGTTTTTAGTTTCATGTTTTTAATGTGACACTGAAAGGGTCCTACAATTTTGGAGAAGATGATATCCTGGGTAACAGGCAGACAACTGGCGAAGAAAACAACGTTTGGTG
Source organism: Ophioderma brevispina (assembly GCA_023653785.1). Classification (NCBI taxonomy): domain Eukaryota; kingdom Metazoa; phylum Echinodermata; class Ophiuroidea; order Amphilepidida; family Ophiodermatidae; genus Ophioderma; species Ophioderma brevispina. Next base: position 40,674 of record JAMKCH010058770.1, on the reverse strand, counting down.
CTCTAGATCTTGGAGGTGCGTCCACCCAGATAACCTTTGAACCAGAAGATCCGAATGCACTTCCAGACAACATCAAAATACATGAACGACTTTATGGTAACGACTACACTTTGTACTCGAACAGTTTCCTGTGTTACGGTGCTAACGAAACCGCCAGGCGATTCAAAACTTTGCTACTTAAGGTAGGGGTTACATTAACCAAAAAGACTTCCAGTGTTTTCAGTAAAGCTCGAAATAATGTGCAGTGTTTCGATTGGTTTAAAGACTCGATATGAGCTTCAATATGCTAATCCAAAGAAGACTCGGCCGCGGTTCCGTGAGCTTACATGTATAATACCAACTTTGTGGGTTATAGCCCCTAGTTATCATTAAAACCAACGGATTCCTAAATACAATAAAGGTGAATAAAGGTACTAAACTGTACCATGAGAATTTATACTTCTTGCATCATAGTGACTTCCCCTTTCGCATTTGCTGCCATATAAGTTGGCTTGGACAAGTGCCCATTGTGTAATTGCCGACAATTGAATATTGCGCATTCGTGAAAGTCTGCAAATTGATAAGTTACTGTGTCAAATGTGTACTGATAAACTGAAAATAAAAGAAACTTATAATTTTTTTACCAGGTCATATCTTGAAATCCTGCCCATCAAAGTGAACCAAAATTGCACAAAGGATTACTTTAATACTCTACTCTAGGAACATGCATGTCATTGACCAAGCAGATGCAAAACTGACGCAACAGTCAAATGCGCTGATATGGAACCACTTGCTGTATCAGATGTCATTGGCCTGGAAATTTCAGCAAGTAATCCTGTATGCAATTTTGGTTTATTTTGATGGGCAGGATTTTAAGATATGACCTGGTGAAAAATTATGTTTCTTTTTGTGTTCAGTTTAGATAACATAAATAAACAAATCTAAAACTCCAAAGATGGTTCTTATCTCTTAGTGTACGTGTGTACATTGAGTTAAAAAGGGGGAAAACACGACAAAGGTGAGGTGTATACTTTGCTTACTATCACAATACATTATGGAGAATATGGCAGACCCAGTTGACATTTTAGGAGAGTTATGTCTATGTAATGTTAATCAAATGAAGCCAATCACGGCACACCTCTACCCCGATGAAATTTGCAGCTTTCCCTGTTGAATTCTGACTTTGAGGTTAGTCTGATATGTAACAACGTGTCCCGTACGCAATGATGGTACTTATTTTTTAAGGTTTACGGAGCAAATATGTGTTCTTGATTCAAGGCTTTACTTTGAACAACCCACAGGACGCCGAGTATACAACAGAGGGTGTGGAAAACCCGTGTGGACATACCGGTCAAGATGAAGTTTTAGATGGTTCTTATCTGTGGAAGGCACCTTGCAGTACAGGCCCACAAGCAATTGCTGGCTGGGGATCAGAGGTGGACCTCCCTCGTGACATACCCGGTATTTCTTATGATACCGAATTTCTTTTCAAAGGAACAAATAACCCAAAAGAATGTTCCAAGTTCATGCGGAGACTCTTCCAATTCCACGCACCTTGCGACCAACCACCATGTTCCTTTAACGGGGTTCATCAGCCCAAGCCACATGGACATTTCCTCGTAAGCTATTTGATTTCTTTTTCTCCAACCAAATCGTGTTTCCCTTCTACAATGTGGACTGATCAATTTATATTTGACCCAAACAATGCCCAAAGTAATTGCAACAGGAATTATTTCAACTTTTTGTTACTAATTCATTACATAACAAAATGTAAAATCAGTGGATATACAAAATCAGGGATTAAAATTCTGACCCTATAAGAAATTATACCAAAACCGCCTCGATTATTAAAAAATGTATAGTTTAATACACCATGATAACCCATGATTGACTAGTTCAGGGTCTCCATAGGTTAGTTTATGTGCATCATAGATTGCCCATTTACAAGCGTTTATATAAACTACCAGTAGAACCGATAGAAATACATGTTCATATAGGAGCCAGTATATGGTCTCTCTCTCTCTCCCCCCTTTATCGCGATTGCCTTTTTGTACCACAAGGCCCGCATATTTCTCCTGTGTTTGTAAAGAAATGACTCCTCTAAATCGTTAAAGGAAATGAGATGATAAACCTACTCCAAATCTTTATTGGACATTACATTCCAATAAACAGGGCCAGAAAAAAGAGTACACTACCAGTGACATCATTAGTGAAACTATTGATTTTCAGTCAGTGTCATAAATAGATTCACACCAGTCAACTGGAATTTTCTATTACTCTCTGAAAAATCAATGATACCACAAATGATGTCATCACCAACCCCAATATTGAATGCTTTCTGGTCTCTCCTTGTATACTTGACACAAACCACATCAATTATATTTGCATTTCCTGGGACCTTTAATTACCAACTTGGATGGATGATAGAGCAAAGTAAAGATACACAAGGACATTTCCAGAAAAAAGCAGAAGCGCCCAATTTTTTTTCGAACCCGATTTTTTTCCATATTTAGAATGCTTACCAAAGTATTAGATCACAACTGAATAAGCAAAATACGCCGTCGTTACGTAATAAGATCATTAAGATACTACCTTATAAGCTTTGACTTCTGTTTTGAATATTATGTTGAATTTTTTTTCTAAGATTTTGTGCGACTCAATTCATATTTTGCTTTTGAATAATCGGGTTTTAGTGCAAGTCTGAATGCACGATAATAACATAATTTATACATTTTTTTTGTTGTACACACCAGGCTTTCACCACTTTTTATTACGTCATAAATGACGTACTGCATACCACAAAACCAACCATTTCTGAAATTGATGATGCAAAGGATGACTTTTGTGCAAAGAGTCTGGCAGAGGTAAGTTTAATGGGCAGTCCTAAGGAAACTTTGAGCGTTCGTGCCCCCCCCCCCCCCACCACCACCACCCGTTTTTGTTTTCCTGAATCAGCATATTTTGGAACATAATACCATTATTACTCTTCGAGATAAGAAGCGTAACATCTGGATTCGACAACAAACTAGGGTAAGAGACATCATCGATCACATCAACAAAGCAAAACATAGGTGGGCAGGGCATGTGCCAAGATTAAGTGATAATAGATGGACCATCCGTGTGACAGAGTGGACTCAGAGTGATCATGCCCTGGATATGGATATGGATTAACATTGACGTCCCGCTCCCCGTGCGCGCAAAGTAGATTCGCGTAACCCTTAACACTGATTACCATTTGCAGGTAGAGCCTCAAACTCACACTGAAATATGTGAGAATTACATTTTACGCTCCTTTTCATGCAAAAACAAACATCCACCGGAGTATAGGTAAGGTACAGGGTGATCCCAAAGTGATGGGTGGGGGTGGCAAGTACCAACATGTCTAGTACAATGAAGGAATACTACAGACACTTGATTTTGTTACCAATAGATATCTATGGTTCTCCTCTTTCCATTGATACCAAAATAAGTATGACTAGTATTACGTCACATTGACGTCATAAAGTCATGTCAGCAGACTGTCAATTTCCATAAGAACACAGTATAGAATAGGAGAAAATTCATCTTTTCGTCGAAAAAAATAAAAAAAGTTAGAAATATCCAATTTTCATTCGATTTTTGGTTCTAATTGATGGGAAATGACTAATTTTATATAATCTATCCTAAGCTATCCTGTGGTATCAAATTTATAGGAATCGGATGTTCAGTAACGAAAATCACAGGGGGGTGGTAACCACCCCCCTTCGGGAGTTTTGTTACAAAAATGGCTCGGGTATAGATGAGGGTTAAATAGATCTGCGAATGGCCATGTCGAGAAATAAACCACACACCTGTAGCACCAAAGGGTGGGTGTACTATACAAGTCTTCGGTAAACACAACACCACCAGCTACCACCATCGAAAAAATCAATATTGTTTCTAGATTTTCTGCGCAAAAATCGCCATTTTAATGGGAAATCACGTCCTACTTCCGGTTTACACTTGCCACCCTCCGTAATAATTAAGTCACATATAATTCCACTTTTTGAAAAGTCAAGCCTGAATTTGATGTAAAATTCCCCGTAACAAATAATTGAAGCCTTATTTTAAAGTGAATAAAGGAACTAGCTTCACCTCACACAAATATTAATAAAATGACAATTTAATTTACATGATATCATTATGAATTTCTCTTCAAATGCAACACCAAGTTCGGCGTAAAATTTGACAATATTTTACGTTCAGAACATTTTTGTAATGTGCCAAATATCTCAATCAAAGTTTGGTCAGTGTCCTTATTTTTTCAGTGATCTGAACGATGAGTGTTTTTTTTTAAATTGGAAAATCAAACAGCATATCAGGGGCTGCGATGTGGGCATTGGTTGCTATGTTCTACGTACATACATAGCAACCAATTCAAGTGAACATAGTATATATACATGTTATCAATCAGATTTTTTTTTCAATTATTATTTTTTACGATACAGCTATAAGAGCAAAATGGCTAGTAATTTTTAATTGTGAGCTACGATTTCGGACAGGGGTCAAAATCATTTTTATATCCAAGGGCGAAGTTTCAACATCCTCATACACGGCGGCCCGGAAAAAAAAATACACGGCGGTTCAAAACGTACGTAATTTACGTGGTTCTAGGGAAATATCGTTCGTCGCCCGAGCTCTGTTCGCAGGTGGTGTGGGTAAACACCAAGTCATGTTTTAAGAAATAAAGCACATCAAGAGTAATGGAGTGCAAGAGACTAAACACTTTAATCTTACACTAGCAGGTGCGGATCCAGGGAGGGGGCGGAGGGGCCTCCCGGTAATTCTGCAAAGTCTTGCAAAATCAGCCCATTTTGGACAAGTTAAGCTTTTCAGCCCCCGGTAATTTTGAAGTTTTTCAAATCCTGGATCCGCCCCTGACTAGGGGGATGCCCTCGCTTCGCCCTCCCATGCCCCCCCCCCCCCCACCTGAGAAAACGGGAGAGATCACTAAAAACGAAGCGGTCACTGAAGAGCGTACAAAACTATGCGGACGACAAAATCAGAACTATCACCCAGGGAACACGACCATATAAGTGATTTTAACGAAAATTTGACACTTGGTCGCATGTTCTATGAGTATAGGCCTGCGCCTATAAAGCTGTATGTATAAAAAAGTAATAAAACCAAGTCCGGTAGTTTCCATCAGTTCCCATATTCCCATTTTCTACCTTATAAAAGCGTAAATATTGCCACCCGCAACCGTATCGTAAACATCTTCCATAATTCATTTTTTTTTATATCATTTTTCTAATAACCCCCAATTTCGGTGTTCCGTCATCCTAAAATTATATGATCCACCTCCATCGAATCTCCAAAATCCCGTATTTTTATTTTTCTAACTCAAGTACCTAGTTTTCGTCTACATGGATCGGTTAGCTCATGAAGTTCCCATTTCGAAGTTAATAAAATGCAATTATCCTAAACAGTCACAGTGTCACAATTCGCTTCAAGAAAACCCATCCCTGTAACCATCTATAAAAATCGCCAGTTGCTGCAATGCAACCTGTCAAGAGTGCATGCAACCTCGGTGTCATCTTGAGAAAAATTATCTCAGCATGGATATTTACAAAATAACATTTGTCGCTCTGCTTCTTATGCTTTGTACAAGATAGTACGCATAAGGAATTGCCTTGATCTAAAATCTACTTAATAATTCACGCATTCATAACTTGTCTTGAACAATTGGCAATAGCATTCTATATGGGCTACCAGATTACAAATAGCTAAACTATATACAGCGAATTCAAAACTCTACCGCCAGAAGTTAATGCCACATTAAAAATTGTCAGACTGTTGTCAATTTACGCAAGTATAAAGACACATCTTTTCAAACTTGATTTGAGATGATCAATTACATTGTTTCAGGTTTATTTGTATTTGTAATGATTTTTATGTTATATGTAGGCCTTACTGTTAGTTCCAGTTTGTATAGCGCTTTGAGACATCGATGTATGTAAGGCGCTTATAAGCACTATTTTCCTAACTACTATACTACTACTACTATACTACTACTCTACTACTATAACTACTCCTACTACTACTACTACTACTACTACTACTACTACTATTATTATTATTTTATTATTATTAACCTGTGTTTGAAGATAATCTGAAAATTTATCTGAATATATATAAACCTGTTTCTTTGGTTTACATGCCAGATACAGAATTTGCCCAATTACAGCACGGCTTTTCTTAGACTTACTGCTCATCCTGAACTACGTTCGGACCCGATCATTGACGGTTATGGTTTTAATGAAAACAAACTGGAACATTGAATTTGTGGAAAAGGGTACTATTTCAAAAGTAAAAGTTCAAGCCGGATTTCTTTTTAATAACTTACGTAATAATCCGGAAACATTGCTGCGCCGAAATACCGGGCTTATGCCGAAACGCACGGTCTTTCGGCCAGATGACCTTGCCGTACGGCAGGGCCCTCTGCCGAAACGCCCGCAGTCTTTCGGCAATTGTTCATGCCGAAAATGCGGGCTACGTCATTACCCTGCCGAACGGCAGGGTTAATTGCGAAACAATGGGTTATCCAGTAGTTCGCACAGAGAGATCCTTATTAACAGGTGCGGTTGTTTGATGTAACTAAGTTCTTATGTCAATTGGCTGTACGGACACAGGTGACACGAAATAGGTGTTCAGTGGACTCAGCTCGTAAGACAGGCTAAACAGCTTTAACACTAATAATTTTAGGGCCGTTTATTATTATATTTACAAGGGAGGGGGCCGGGAGAAATGAAAGACGTGTTTGGAAAAAATTGCATAACCACCATTGTAAAGTTACACTGAGCACTATTGCATAGACACTCCTACACCATCCCACACACACAATTAGGTCATATGATTTAGGCCTAATGATGATGCAGAGAGGTGATTGGTTTAGGCCTACTGAATAAAAATTTAACACGACCCCCTCCATCAGAAAGGAAAAAAATTAAAATCACATAACCCCTACTTGTCAAGGTAGAAAACAATAGTTCTAATCCCAATGTTTGTACTCACCGGACCCTTAATAACCAAAACCCTACCTAATTCCTAACCCTAATTCCTAACCCTTAGGTCATAGGCCCTATAACCCAAACCCTACACCTAACCCGTGTTGCAACTCTGGCCCTAATCGCCCTCCTAATCAAAAAGGGACCTTTACAATAGGGGGGGGTCTATGCGGGTTGCTTGTGGCGTTACCGTTACATGATCGTATACACGTTTACTATTACATACAGGATTGTTCCTAATTGCCGAACCGAAAGTCTGATTTTATGAGTTTCATTGTAGAATATTGTCCATAAAATCACGAAAAATGGGTAACACGTGCTCTACACATAACAGCACGTTATTTACACTTCCCTTCTCCTCAGCCGAATGCCCGGGTTATTCGCAGTTCTGAGAGGAGGAAACTTCGACACCCGGGTGTTTCGGCACCGGGTGTCGGCACAACAAACATCAACATGTTCAAATACATACCTAAGCATAAGGCTAGGGGCAGCACCGGGAGGTGCAGCAAATAACGCATGTGTTGAATGGAATGCGATACCTACTAGATCCGTGTCTTTATTTCAAACCATTTTAAAACAGTAATGGCCCCCCGTCACTGTAGGTTGGGCAATGGGTACTGATAGAGAAGAGGCTACCAATCGCATTTCTTCTGATGATGACTGCACAGGTGGTTACCTAGGAGTGGGTGGTACCTAGCTTCTACCAAAAGACACTGTCCTACCGTTATGATGTGTCACGCAGCGCGTAACCAGAACTGAGCCGCCGGGGGGGGGGGGGGGGGGGGCAAAACTCAAGAAGTTTCCCCAATGTTTCGGATCGCTACGCTCGCCGACTAGACTTCATTACCAATTCAAACATGGGCCGCCCGCAAAACTGATTATGTATTTGCTTCTCTTCCATTTCCTCCACTTTTCGTCTCTCTTTTCCCTTCGCTTTCACTTTTTGATATATGTTCCCTTCTCCTTCCAACTTTCTTCTCTCTTTCCTTTCCTTCCCCTTTCTTCTCCTTCTCATCCTCCTCCCCCCCTCCTCGTCCCCTTTTTTTAGTTTCTCCGTCCCCATTTTAGTTGTCCGGCGGCAAGACTGCACCCCCTGCCCCCCCCCCCCCGCTGGGTTAAGCACTGATGTCCGGTCATGTTTACGTTGTTATCGCCAATTTCTTATTCTATAGGGAACAAACCATAAGGAGTGATGAGGTCATCTAAATGTAATAGTTTAAATAAGTTTCCCCTCCCTTACCCTTTCTAGTAATCGAAGTGATTCGAAAATAACATCGGTTTTATGAAGAATACGACTGACGTAATTAACATTGTGTTATAGGAGTATATTTTCTTCTTGCTTGGTACTTTGTTATGATTTGAATTGATCCCATTACTCCATCATATTCAGATTTGAAATCGATTCAATCGATAAATTATAGGCTATTTCCAATGATTAAAAATCGAGTAATCCACCACATGGGAGAAGGGTTTAAGGACATTAACAATAAAGAAAAACTGGAAAAAATGTTCAATAAGAAAACTAGGGGTAAAACAGGATTTATTTGCGGCAAAATGTGCGAAAAAAAGACACTAATTGTTTCTGCATTTTCAACGGCATTGCTTCACCTACACTGATAAAAATGTCAGAGTTTGATCAGATTATCCTTGTTAAATTACGGTAAACACTGATACAATTAGGAATTTACTGCTTTATTACTTATATCTTAACAGAAAATACAATTGGACGCAGAAAAAGTGTAATAAACAGTGGTTAGAAATAATACTACACTCTTGAAAAAAAGATAGTACTTATACGCGACCGGTGAATATAATTTCCGTATTATTACGTTCTTTTGTAACTTACTTGTTTTTAATGTAAGAATATAAACCATGAAAATTGCTTAACCTTTAAATTGTGTTAAATAACATCAGAAGTAACGTCATTAATGCCAAATTTTTTTTTTCCATTTTATTTTTAAAAATAGTTTTAAAAAAATCTTGTAGAACTTGATTCCTGCTTTTTGTATTCTAATTATTGAGTTGAATTGGAAAAAGTAATACACCTATATATTTAATTTCAGCTTCTGATATCTGTAAAGTCATGTAGTGTAGTGGATAATGTTTAGGACTTGTAATCTTAAGGCCCTGGTTCGAATTTGTGCAAGGTACATATGTATTAAGCCTGCTCATATGATGATTAAGTAATTGTTGACATTAGAATATATGTCCACTACAAAAATAAAACAGTCTTATACTGCCTTTTTCACGTTTTCCCTTCGTTTGACTTTTTTCTCAAAATTGTTTGCCTGAAATATAACTTTTTTACAACCATGTGGTCACGTAAACACAACGTTTGTATGATGTCATAGCTACAACATGAAAATTTGGTCAGAAGATTGTAATAATGTTTTAATTCTTAATATTGTTTAAACAAGTCAAAAACCAACAATAAAGTTGAAGCTGAGATTTCACGCCGTTATTTTACGTTCCCTGCAATGGGTTTGTATTTTTACGGCTCCAGTTATTTTAAGTTCTGCACGTTGTGAGTCCCAGCTGCCAGTCAAAACCCTGTTTTCTTACAAGTTTATTTTTAACAGTGTAGACTTGTTCTGATTGCTTTAATTGGTGAAGAATGAACTATATTTAGCATATTAAGCACAAATATAAATGCCTCATGCCATTTTATATTTTTTAGGGCTACCATAGGTTTCTATAGTAAACCGCTACATGATGTATATAAAATATTATGGCACCAATTATTTACTTTGTTTAGGTGTATGCATTACGAAAATCAGAATCACAGTAACTCTATTAAGATTTTTAATTTTGTCATGGGCACTTACTTCCGTTAGTGCATAAGGGGGGGGGGGATCCAGGAACCCATGCTAATTAACGCCAAAACGACGCGATGGGTTTGATTTTTTTTGCTTGCTTGCTTGATTCCCATAGGTCTACTATTATATATCAACATAATAGCAGCCAAACTGTCCAAACTTGACAAATTATAACATTCGGAATTTATGATAGCAGCCAAACTTTCCAAACTTGACAAATTGTAACATTCGGAATTTATGTTTTAGATCAATATTTAATACATAGTCTTTTGAGGGTACAAAAAAGCTTGTAACTCACGAAGATATACACGCTAATCTAATCAATTTTCTTTAACAAATACAATATCACACTATTTGGAATGTTCTACGTATGTGCATTCAACTTATACTTTATACGAGAAACCGATATTTTTTCAACACACTCATTTTAGGTCTGACACTATAGATTGTAGGTACTAAGTTTTTAGAAGGTATAATACAATGCAGACATGTTCATTGATTGAGCAGTAAGTCTAAATCACGTAATTGACTGTATATGATCTAGTTCCTACTTGTAAGTTGTAACTTGCGGTGATCCGGGTGCATATCTGATGACCCGTGCATTATCTGCAGGCATTAGTGTATTCGTGAAATGCACGCTGAAAACAAGAGAAATCGGCATTACAGATTTGTGATGCATTGTGGGAAGGTTTTGTGACTTTTTAGGACTCCTTTGACAAATCAAGATTATGGTTTTAATAATTATGTTTTTAATATTATTCTAGCAATATATCCAATATAAATATATGCCATAAATTATTTGGGTGTAGTTTAAAAAAAAATATTTTTTGTATTTTTAAATCTCAAAAAATTTTATATTTGGTTTTTGTTTGTTTTAGGTTGTTTTTTTGTTTTTGAATATTCATGAGGTGTCCTAAAAATATTACCGGAAGTTACAATGCCGATTTGGATTATAATCTTACACGAGAAGTCTATCCCTAGATAACGCTTCTTAAATCCTTAAAGGGAAAATCTGACGATCACCGCAAAAAAAAGGGGGGGGTGGCGTTAGTTTTCTTGTTAGATCTAGGAGAAATATCCCTCTAAAACAAGGCAAGTGTCCGCTCCGTGATTTGTTTTTTTTCTAAATTGCATTTAAATGCAGTTAAGGGACGTTGGAATATAGAGTTTACGGCCTTATCTGGAGTTAAAGGAAAACCGTTTGGGATGTCTCATAGTTTTCTATCTTTTTAAGACCAATGTGTTCCATGAGACACAGACTATGAGATGTACAAATGTATGTTAGGTAAGCTTAAAGGAACAAAGTGCGAATACAAATTTCTCTAATTTTGCACTTTGGTTGTAGAACACAGAATGACAAAGTTAGGAAGGTTTATTGGAAAAACAAATGGAAAAGACAACCAAAACCGTAAGTTTTAAACTTGCCCCTACTAATCTGTCCCATTCTTGGATTTCGACAGAAAATGTTAAATCATTTTTATAAAGGCGACGTTTTCGGGTTTTTGGTCTATTCACTTTAAGTGTGATTTAGTATGTAGCCTATAAATAGCCACTGATATTGATCCCAATTAATGATTACCATGGATTTTTTCTATACCTTGCATGCACTGTGTTTTTTTTTTGCTTGCTTGATTCCCATAGGTCTACTATATCGCCAAACTTCCAAACTTGACAAATTGTAACATTCGGAATTTATGTTTTAGATCAATAATTAATACATAGTCTTTTGAGGGTACAAAAAAGCTTGTAATTCACGAAGATATACACGCTAATCTAATCAATTTTCTTTAACAAATACAATATCACACTATTTGGAATGGTCTACGTATGTGCATTCAACTTATACTTTATACGAGAAACCGATATTTTTTCAACACACTCATTTAGTCAGGTCTGACACTATAGATTGTAGGTACTAAGTTTTTAGAAGGTATAATACAATGCAGACATTTTCATTGATTGAGCAGTAAGTCTAAATCACGTAATTGACTGTATATGATCTAGTTCCTACTTGTAAGTTGTAACTTGCGGTGAAAGGGTGCACAGTGGAGTAACCAGTGGGGGGGCGGGGGGGCAAGCTGCCCCCCGACCCCAAAAAATCGGGGAAAATCGGGAAGGGGAGCCAAAAAATGGGAAGGAAAAAAAAGGGAGAAGGAAGAGAAAAAGAGAAAGAAAAAGGAGGGGAAAGAGAAGAAGAAAGGGGAAAAAGAAGAGGGAAGAAGGGAAAAAGAAAGAGGGAAGAAAAGAAAGCGGAGGGTGAAGGTTGCCCAGGATGGGTCTATCGGCGAGCATAGCGAGCCGGAAAAAAAATTCGGCGCCTGAAAAAATCGGGAAACTCTTGAGTCTTGCCCCCCCGGAGGCTCAGGTCTGGTACGCCCATGCGGGTGCATATCTGATGACCCGTGCATTATCTGCAGGCATTAGTGTATTCGTGAAATGCACGCTGAAAACAAGCGAAATCGGCATTACAGATTTGTGATGCATTGTGGGAAGGTTTTGTGACTTTTTAGGACTCCTTTGACAAATCAAGATTATGGTTTTAATAATTATGTTTTTAATATTATTCCAGCAATATATCCAATATAAATATATGCCATAAATTATTTGGGTGTAGTTTAAAAAAAAATATTTTTTGTATTTTTAAATCTCAAAAAATATCTTAGAACCATCTTTCGAAATTACCAAAAGGCAATTTTTCTGAAATATTGACTGGAGTCCTAAAAATATTACCGGAAGTTACAATGCCGATTTGGCTTATAATCTAACACGAGAAGTCTATCCCTAGATAACGCTTCTTAAATCCTTAAAGGGAAAATCTGACGATCACCGCAAAAAAAAGGGGGGGGTGGCGTTAGTTTTCTTGTTAGATCTAGGAGAAATATCCCGCTAAAACAAGGCAAGTGTCCGCTCCGTGATTTTTTTTTTCTAAATTGCATTTAAATGCAGTTAAGGGACGTTGGAATATAGAGTTTACGGCCTTATCTGGAGTTAAAGTAAAACCGTTTGGGATGTCTCATAGTTTTCTATCTTTTTAAGACCAATGTGTTCCATGAGACACAGACTATGAGATGTACAAATGTATGTTAGGTAAGCTTAAAGGAACAAAGTGCGAATACAAATTTCTCTAATTTTGCACTTTGGTTGTAGAACACAGAATGACAAAGTTAGGAAGGTTTATTGGAAAAACAAATGGAAAAGACAACCAAAACCGTAAGTTTTAAACTTGCCCCTACTAATCTGTCCCATCCTTGGATTTCGACAGAAAATGTTAAATCATTTTTATAAAGGCGACGTTTTCGGGTTTTTGGTCTATTCACTTTAAGTGTGATTTAGTATGTAGCCTCTAAATAGCCACTGATATTGATCCCAATTAATGATTACCATGGATTTTTTCTATACCTTGCATGCACTGTGTTTTTTTTTTGCTTGCTTGATTCCCATAGGTCTACTATATCAGCCAAACTTTCCAAACTTGACAAATTATAACATTCGGAATTTATGTTTTAGATCAATAATTAATACATAGTCTTTTGAGGGTACAAAAAAGCTTGTAATTCACGAAGATATACACGCTAATCTAATCAATTTTCTTTAACAAATACAATATCACACTATTTGGAATGGTCTACGTATGTGCATTCAACTTATACTTTATACGAGAAACCGATATTTTTTCAACACACTCATTTTAGTCAGGTCTGACACTATAGATTGTAGGTACTAAGTTTTTAGAAGGTATAATACAATGCAGACATTTTCATTGATGAGCAGTAAGTCTAAATCACGTAATTGACTGTATATGATCTAGTTCCTACTTGTAAGTTGTAACTTGCGGTGAACCGGGTGCAGTGGCCTAACCATGGGGGGCCGGGGGGGCAAGCTGACCCCCACACACAATAAACTCGTGGAAAAATCGGGAAGGGGAGCCACAAACATGGGAAGGCAAAAAGGGAGAAGGAAGAGAAAAAGAGAAAGAAAAAGGGGAAGAGAAGACTAGAAAGGGGAAAAAAAGAAGAGGGAAGAAGGGAAAAGAAAGAGGGAAGAAAAGAAAAAGAAAGGGAAGGTGTGAAGGTGCCCAGGCGGGGTTAATCGGCGAGCATGCGAGCCGGAAAAATTGGGCGCCCTGAAAAAATCGGGAAAACTTTTCTTGAGTTTGCCCCCCCCGGAGGCTCAGGTCTGGTACGCCCATGCGGGTGCATATCTGATGACCCGTGCATTATCTGCAGGCATTAGTGTATTCGTGAAATGCACGCTGAAAACAAGCGAAATCGGCATTACAGATTTGTGATGCATTGTGGGAAGGTTTTGTGACCTTTTAGGACTCCTTTGACAAATCAAGATTATGGTTTTAATAATTATGTTTTTAATATTATTCTAGCAATATATCCAATATAAATATATGCCATAAATTATTTGGGTGTAGTTTAAAAAAAAATATTTTTTGTATTTTTAAATCTCAAAAAATATCTTAGAACCATCTTTCGAAATTACCAAAAGGCAATTTTTCTGAAATATTGACTGGAGTCCTAAAAATATTACCGGAAGTTACAATGCCGATTTGGATTATAATCTTACACGAGAAGTCTATCCTAGATAACGCTTCTTAAATCCTTAAAGGGAAAATCTGACGATCACCGCAAAAAGGGGGGTGGCGTTAGTTTTCTTGTTAGATCTAGGAGAAATATCCCTCTAAAACAAGGCAAGGGTCCGCTCCGTGATTTTTTTTCAAAATTGCATTTAAATGCAGTTAAGGGACGTTTGGGATATAGAGTTTACGGCCTTATCTGGAGTTAAAGGAAAACCGTTTGGGATGTCTCATAGTTTTCTATCTTTTTAAGACCAATGTGTTCCATGAGACACAGACTATGAGATGCACAAAGGTAGGTTAGGTAAGCTTAAAGGAACAAAGTGCGAATACAAATTTCTCTAATTTTGCACTTTGGTTGTAGAACACAGAATGACAAAGTTAGGAAGGTTTATTGGAAAAACAAATGGAAAAGACAACCAAAACCGTAAGTTTTAAACTTGCCCCTACTAATCTGTCCCATTCTTGGATTTCGACAGAAAATGTTAAATCATTTTTATAAAGGCGTTTTCGGTTTATTCACTTCAAGTGTGATTTAGTATGTAGCCTCTAAATAGCCACTGATATTGATCCCAATTAATGATTACTATGGATTTTTTCTATACCTTGCATGTACTGTGTTCTCGGACTTTCTCCTGCAGTGACGTGACGTGCAAAGAAAGTGCACTGATGCAAGAGCAAAAAGACGAGTTCCTGTTGAGCAAAGCCATGGACAAAAACTGATCCTGGAAGCTTTGCATCATTTCAAATGTACAAACACCCACCACTAAGTAGTTTAGGTGGACAAGCCAGTCCACATGTTCCTTATCCAAGGCCTAGAAATCCAGCTTTGAATTAATTATTTGTTCCATGGCTTGGTATAAACCAAAGGACCAGGTTCAAAAGTTCGATTTCAACCAATTCTCCAATATTTGCAGAGTAGGCGAAGATGCAGACATTGAGCAAATTTTAGTTTTTATATATTAATACCAGTATATACGAGAACCATCTTTTAGATAATAAACATCAATAAAACATTACTTGTGTGTTTTGAATATACTTCGCACAATATGTAACATGGCTCTCTTATATTTACCATCAAGTGTCCACTTGCAATACGAACATGTTTAATGAACGATATGGTGTGCATGCCCGGACTGGACTTAGAAAAAATTAATGCATTATTTTTTGTTGAAGGGGAGGGTAACACATTATAATCGGCTGGACAAAAAGTTTAAAGGGGATTGGCCCGACTTTAAGGAGGAGGAGTTTCATCTTGATAGATTGGCTACCACTCCAAAAACCCTCGTATGTTCGCGCCGATATTTAATCCGTTTTGAGCCTAAAAAACGTGATTTGTTAAGCCCATAGAGTAATGTGTAAAAAAAACATGGTCGACAAAAATAGAGCACATTTTCGCCTCATAACTTCCAACCAACACCACTTAGGCTCTAAATTTCACAGGGTAAATGAGAAAATTTGTAGATTCTTTGATATCATAATGTGGACCACTTACGTAAAGTCGGGGACGAGGCCTATTAGCGATCGGGCATCGACCTTAAACAGTAGGAACCGCAGAAGATGGTGACGTCATTGCAGGAAAAAGGCTAGAAACGTGTGAAAGGGCACAAAGGGAATCACCATGAACTCGAAGTTTGATGGATCATAGAGTGTGAATATGTGTTATCATCATCATCATCATCATGATCTATGATCAGCATGCATGATGATCCTACTCACCTACACCTCCTACTCCGAAGTTCTCCGACGACTACCTCTCTATACATCACTCCGCACGCACCTCCCTCTCCTCCTCCTCATATCATCATCATCATCATCACATTCATAATCATCATCATCTCATCATTCATCATCATCATCATCATCACATCATCATCATCTCATATCATCCCATTTCCCTTTAAACTTGTTTGGTTAAAATGAGTCCAAATGTAGACGTTAACTGTTAGAAATCTTCATTGTAAGTTACACATTGTATTTTCTTTGGTCACTTTGGCCACTTTGTGTCGATTTTAAAATCTGAAAGTTACCGTACATTGGAAAACCGTAAAAATAAAACAAACGAAAACTTACCTGTTTGAAGTTGATTGTTATTTTATGACTGATGGTTAATGAAAGAGCTAACAGGAGATTAATCGGTTCGCGCATGCGCAGACATTTTAAAAAAATGGTATGAGGCCAGAGAAGTTTAATCAGTGACATTAAACCCAAAAGATTTAATTCCCAGGTGAAATGACCTTGAAGTTAAAAAGGAATGATGGGTTGGGAGCGGAGGGCCTGTTAGCTCTCTCATTACCATCATTTTCATAAAAATACAACAAAATCAACAGGTAAGTTTCGTTTGTTTATTTCATGATACATTCATTCACTACCAGGGAGACCTTTAAAGCAACTCTGGTCTCATAACTCAATAAGTATATCACACAGTTACTAAGCAATTAACATTCTTAAATGCACTAAATGTTAATTTTGCAGCTGTGTAATAAGTATCACATAAGTATGCATTAAAAATTTTGCTTTAAAACTCTTTATAATACACAGGAACACCTGTTCATTGTGCTGAAAGTTATACTTGTTCAAATAACTTAGAGTTTTTCTTTATTTACAGACACCTCAACCTGAACTTTAAATTCACTCGACCACTGTAGTGAAACAGGTAAAGATTTTACAAAAAAATAGTGTGATAAGAAAGGTTATACTTGGAGGCCTGGATTAGTTCCAAGGTTAGTGTTATTACATATTTCTCACTGCAAGGAATGTTGGGAGTCTTGAAAAACCCTAAGAGGTACACGATTACCTGTATCCTTTCAAACTTAAACATTTTGCACTTTTCAGTGACTTAAAGGAAAAACTGTTGATGAAAACAGTGGTACAAAATTTGGATTACTGAAGGTACCTTGTTGTAGGTTAACATGTTAGTGTGCATAAATCTCTCAAAGGTTTACATGCAATTTTAATCTGGAGTTTGGTACACCATGACTCATTGCTAGGGTAATTAGCATTACTTTCTACTCATATTAAGTACCACATGTCCAATTTTGCCTTGGCTTGGCTCATAGGCTTGTCTGGAAATTTGCGAAGGTTTTTCTCTCGCCCAGCCAGCCACTTTCAAAATCTCAGTCACAGGCACAGCAGCCGCATTTGCTGCTGATACGGACGGCGGCCCTCGTAGAGTGTGGTTGTATTACCGTGTTAGCCAGATGTTTCATTAACTACACGGATCATCTGGATTGTTGTCCTAGTTACTTTATGGTTGTGGGGTACGGAAGCCTAAGAAGCAGCTGTTTTTCTCCGATGCAGCTCTCAAAGGTTCTTGTTTTGTTTAAATTACTACTTGAGATAGTAATCACACCACAGTCGTTTGTCTGGTGGGATACGCTTTAGCTGGACCAACGCTCCTACAATTACGGGTAGACTATGCTTAACATTATTGATGAGAAATTGAGCTGAATATGAGCTCTAAAGCTCCAAGTTGTCAATCCGCACAATTTATGCAGCGTTTCAATTCTTTGCGCTGTCGTTAAGGCTATTACATGCACAACTTGTATGTCAAATCTCTTAGCCACAGCGAGTCAGCCGGTGAAAGTTTTCTTAAAGGACAAGGAGATTCCAGAAAGAAGCGCCTCCCAATTTTTCTCGAACCAGGTTTTTTACATATTGGGAATGCTTACCAATGTATTAGATCCACACATGAAGTGAATAGCCGAAAACGCCTTCTTTATGTAATAATAGATGATGGTTTAATACTTTCTGTCATGTGCACGAAGAAAGTCAAGCATGTTTGCTATGGGTAACGATTACGATAGAAGGCAGTTCAAAACAAGGTTTGCGGTTTTCTTGCACCTGTTTGTCTAAATAAACCCTTCCAAACGTTCTCGGTAGATGGTCTAACAACGATCAGCTAGTGAAATTAAAGAAATGCATTTATCCTAAAAAATATCCTACTGTCACTTTAAGTAGTTTAGGACAATCATGACGTCCCATGTAGTTGCATACCTAGGTTGCGGTGGCTTAATGTTGAATGAAATCCCCTTCATAAACTTTCACAAGTGGCGGGCTTCCTACTGTTATTAACATCAGGTACACAAATAAAGAGGGACAAAGCCACGTTGTGATGTGTTGATAGAACTTGTACTGTAACCTATATTTTGATCATGCAGTTCAGTCAAAAAACAAAGGACCAAAGTTATATCCGCCTGCAGCAGATTACGCTTCTTCCGACTGCCAAAAAAATTAAGCCATCGTCTGATGTATACGTAATACTGGCATTTTGGTGAGTCTTCCCATGAAGCGCGGATGACACAAGCGTTTCCTTTGGAATGCCAGCCCTTTCATACGGTTCCTGATATCTGCAAGCCAATGGAGATCAAGCCTATCATCATGGGGGACAAATACTGAAACGGGCTGTGTAAGGGTATTTTTGGCCTTTGGCAACAGATGTGGTCTTCCAATGACGCATATTTAGTAACCGTGGAAACAACACTGGTGGGCCATTTTGGCACATCATAAACTAGTTCATATTTGTTGTGGTAGATTTTTTGTAGACATTCCTGTGAGGCAGAATGGTGGGAATGCATATAGCAATTCACTTGGGTTCCAATGGATGTTTAGAGCACCAATTGCCCTTGCTCCAGAGTCGGCTTCCATGCCAATATACCTGGGCAAGATGATAGTCAGTCTAGAAGAAAAAAGATCTATTTTGTGGTGTTCCGAAATATCACAAAGTGTACAGAAGATATTTTTATTCAGCATCCACTCAGTCTAGTCAGTAAATTCTCGTTCGATTTTGAATCTGCAACTAACATTTTGTTGCCCAGGCAAATGAGAGGTGATCGACATATGTTTCATTATTTATTCGCCATTTGCCAAATTTTCTGGCCAGGCCAGCTCATCACAGCAGGGATATTTGTTCCCCCATGTGCGTATATATGAATGCTGTAGTATTATCGGACTTGATCGGACATGAAAACATTTGCCAAGTCACTACAAAAGGATTGATACCAGGAAAAAGAAAATGCTAATAATTCTAAAAAATAATTTAATTATTTTACGCTCTCATTGCTTCTAGCTCCTTCATCGGCCACATCTGCGTATTGCCATCTGTACCACCCCAACCTGAACCTGAAGCCTGAATCAGTTCCAGTTCAATGTCAGATTACGCTAGTGATAATCTGATAAAATTTTTGACGGTGGATATCCACCAATCCAATTCACTTTGGCTGTTTCTGAGAGTTTTCATAGAAGCGCTGAAATTCCCTTTGCATTTTCGCCAATGAAATTGTCTTCTCTATCTCCAAATACCGATAATGTAATGTCCATATTGGAGAATGCTGAAAGGTTGCATACCAACTTCCCGATACTTTAGCAACTTGTCTGATTTTTATATTCTGTGCTTTCAGTTTCAGAGCATAGATTAATAATGTTTGCATTGTTCTGTTTTGTCAATTTTACAGTATGCGAATGATGACAAACCCAAAGAAAATAATTTCTGGTTTTGTGTGTGAACTGATTTTGAAGGATGGATTATGAAATCCCAAATCAGACAATGTTTTTAGCAGTGATTTCCACTGACTTGGTAGAAGCCTCCTCGACGAGAGCATCAGAGTAGTATCATCGATGTAGACGCATGTAACATGAACAGATGCGTAGCTTGGCAAAGGGTGGTTTCAGAATTTTTGTAAAAATTCGGGGCCCACTCCAAGACCATTAGGTAGAGCGCAAAATTGCCATAACTGTCCATTCCGAAAACTTTAAAATTATTTTCTGAACTAAGTAGCAATTCGAGGCAGAATAATAAGCATCCTTTAAGTCGAGTGGAGGCCATAGACAATTTTTGTAACAAGTAATAGGGCAGATTACAAATGTATCCATTTAAAAATGGTGTACTCTTGTGCTCATTCAATTTGGATAAATCAAGAATCATTCTTAGACCACCAGTTTTTTAGGTCTAGGAAAAAATGTTGAAATACAACTCCCCCTTTTCAGGAATAGACTGTTCATGCATTTTTTCGAAATAAATCGTTAATCTCTTGTCGCAGCCGTCCCCAATTCCTCGGCTGAGAGTCTGTATGGCATGGGAGGAAATTCTGCATAGGGGGAATTCCATTAAGGATTCCAATCTATACCCTGTTACAGCTTCTAAATTAGTAGCATCATTAGTATGCCTTGCCAAGAATTGCTATATGCCCTTAAACGACCACCAACATTTTGTATGAGTAAAAGCTGAAATTACACTCACCTACCGTTGCGCAAGTGCTGGACTGGGGCTCCTTCATTTACTGTTGCGGAGGATTAGGTATTGAGCTGTTTGAGGCTTCTTTGTTCTTGCTTGATTTCGTCTGGCATTCCCTTTCTTTTGGAAGTTCTGATGCGGGTTTGTGAACCGTTGTGTCCTGCTCCGGGTACACGCTGGCCTAAAAAAGGCTGTTGCTTGAAACCTACTGGCCTTGAGGCGGTGGGTGAATCCATCCAGATTCACAAGTTTCTTGTACATCCAGTAGGGATGGTGCGGTTATAATTAGTTTTGCGAGGCGCTTTTCCTTTGAACACTACCCCCCAACCGCATCAGTTTTCCTTTGAACACTAACCCCTCAACCCGCTCTATGTTATCTTGAATGTCTTTGAATTGTTTACCACAAATCATCTCCAAACAACAATATCGGTAATTAGCCGAGGCTTTGCACAAAAAGGGGGACTGAACTTGGGTTTTGAGTCCCTTTCAGAACTCCTTTCTCAAAGTGGTTTCAACTCATAATTTACAGTTAGCCTAAAGCTAAAGCATCGTGTTGATATGTTGTGTGGAGGTCAGAGACTACCTGCAAGTGCTGTTATCCCCTGAATAAGGGTTTCGAACCCTTGTATTTGAGGGCTCTCTGGACCTCGCTTTAGAAGGTATTTTTCCCATATGGGAGGGTTCACCTTGGGAGCAACCAAGTGTAACAATTGGGGACAGTTATTACTTGTCAAACGCTGTCATCAATGTGTTGTCATCACGTTTCTGACAGCAAAAATTTGAGGGATGTTGCAACTGATCAGGGTGGGTTCCCCATATTCCGAAGCCTGGGCAAACTTGCCTGCCAAAACCATTGTTGACTTCTCATGTCTCCTTTTTTGGCGTCATCGGTGGCTTTCCAGTAGCGGCTACATAGTGCATTGGCACTAGAGTGCCTTGGGCAGTTCCCTTTGTATTACTACACACATGGAAATAGTATCATCTTGTGCAAGATGGTTCACACATTGGGCAGAATTTGGAACATCAAAACCAGTACTGGCACTAGTACTCGCAGTACTAGCTTGCTTTGGAGCAGTAAGCCCTAGCTCGGAGTCATAATCCCCAAAGGAATTATCAGAAGAAAGTGAAACATGATCATCATAATCGCAATATAGTCTCAATTTAGTGCAAGTCTAGCGTCTAGTACTCGCAAATTGCCAACACCAGTATTGTTTCTTGAAGAAGCTGTTTCAGCTGCTTTGTTTCTTAACTAATGCCCAACCAAGAAGCTGCTCCATTTGGAGAGTCTAGCTTTTAGACCTAGTTGATGCCGCATTTGACGGAAGTTTTGCGTTAAGTTGCCCCTTTTTGAAGGAGCTTTAACAGTTTTTCTCAGGCTGGCGGTTTCGCGCAACTGGCGACCGGTGCAGATCGGCACCTTTGCCGTACTGCTTCCTCGGTTCGGAGGTCCGACTTTCGGGACTTTAGACTTCAATTTTGACTTAACAAGCGTCGCTTGCGAAGGAGTTTTGTGCAATTTGCATCTCGCCTTTGCTGGCCTTGCCTCTGCCTTAGCAGGAGTAGGTTTTCGGTATTTTCGGCAGAACGACGAATTCATGTCTGCCAAAGTTGAAAATGAGGAGCACAATCTTAATCGTGTCTTCACTTTCGCATGTTCGTATACCGAATGTCTGCGCATGCGCGAACCGATATTCCTGGTAGTGAATGAATGTATCATGAAATAAGTATTTAATTGTGATATAATGTAAAAAAAAACAATATTGAGTTTCAGTCTAGTAGACCCACTCATGGAAAAACTTAGCTCCGTCAAGTTGGATAATTTTAGGCGTGTTTTAGTCTATGTTACAGTCGTCTTTGCAAATTATAATTAATATTATGCTAAATTTAAAATATTTAAGCATGGAATCTATAATAAAGAAACCATTTGTATTTTGATAATCAATTTAGCATTAAAGGTCCATGGCCCGTCGCTAATAGCCCGTCCCCAGGAATCCCCAGATTTTAACGGAAGAAGTTTTCAAAATTTGGTATCAGAAGAAAGCTACTATTTTTCCTCATTTACCTGTGAAATTTTAGGGCTACAAGGATGTTTGTAGGTTTGGATGTTTATGAGCGAAAAAGGCTGCCCCTTTTTGGTCGACCCAATATTATTAATTTTCCAGTACTCTATGGGGATTGCCAAATAACGTATTTAGCTCTCACATCAAAACGGGTTGAAATACGGCGCGAAACTTTAAAGATGGGGGTTTGGGGGGTCAAGGCATTCTATCAAGATGAAAAACCTAAATACCTTAAATCGGGGCCAATCCCTTTAATTCATCTACCTTAGTGGCACTGTGCCTTATTGGGAAAGGACGAGACAGTATACAGTATGAATTTCTGTCGAATTGCAAAAACAGAATTATATTGTCATGCATTTTTGTGAACAACTAAGAAATATACAATTTAGAATAGTAATTTTTGGAGTCGTTTTGTTTTACACTTTTAAGCAGTTGGGCCACGCGGAGGAAGCGGTTCATCCAACAATAGGGGAAAGCAAAAACATGACAACAAAATAATTTATATTGAAACAAAATAACTGTAATATCTTTGGGTTGGTAAATGATGTCCGTATTTATTGTGTACTACATACTACATTTATTAGGATACATTTACATCGATCACCCAAAATTAGTACTGTGACTTTCACGGTTGCTTAGTTCCCTATAGTGCTTACTCTAGTCTACTGTGAAAGGCCCTGGGATTCAACGAGCTCGCATAAGCTAGCAAATTGGTATTGTAACCCGTATTGTAATACGACTGAAACATCACGGATGATGATAATAAATCGATGAAAGCCCAGGTAAAATTCATTTAGCCATTTCTTTGACCCACTAGCCACTCTCAAAGCAAAATTTTCCTCGATTGGGAGAGACTCGCAATAGGGGCCTATTATAAGTTGTGTTGATAAAACAAAAACAAGGGGAAAAAAGACTACGATATTCAGTGTACACAGAAGTAGCAGAAAGAAAGTAGAAAGGCAACCGATATCACAAAATGACAAAAATCAGATTAAAATTGCACGTGTGTTTCATTTGGGTCCGAATTGGCATGGGGGACCGAATTGACGGATATGAGGCCGAATTGGTGAATATTTTACTAAGACCGAAATGTACGTGTTTTTCCATTGAGACCGAATTGGCATGGGACCGAATTGACGTGGGACCGAATTGACCATCGAGAGACCGAATTGACTGAGTCCGAATTGGCAACGGACCGAACGGACTGGGACCAACAAACGTAAACCGGCTGCAATATTGACCGCAAGTATATATTTGTGAAAGGTTTAAACAATATTCTTGACTATCATGTGAGATGAAAGAAGGTAATTTCATCTTGACTATTATGTGAGATGAAAGAAGGTAATATCAATCTTTTTCCGCCGTTATCGATACCTCAAAATTGCTTTTATGGAAAGAATTTAGTATTCTGCCACAGGCTACGAATTCGGCAACGTTAACGGAATAAACCGCATGTTAAAGGTGCCGAATTTTAAGTGGTGGCAGACTCTACTAAATTCATCCCCAGTAGCTTAACTAGTCCAATTGGCAAACCTTTTCTGCAGTAGATCTGATTTATGTAATTTTTTTGGATTGGTTTTTGATTGCATTTTTTGATTTGTTTTTTTTGCACGCCACGTGTTTTCAATTAAGAAGACCATGAGATGCCTCTTTTCTTGACAGTTGCATTTTCTCGAAATTGGGGCAAATTTTGAAACAATAACTTATCTAGTCCAATTGGCAAACCTTTTCTGCAGTAGATCTGATTTATGTAATGTTTTTGGATTGGTTTTTCATCGCATTTTTTGATCAAAAAACCCAATGTATGCAAAAAGGTAAACAAACCAAACTAGAAGTAAAAATGATTATAAAATGTTATGCATTTCTGTGAAATTTGTCCGGACCCATAGATGTGCAGGCCTATGATTTTTTGGGTAGACTTGACTCGGCTACCATGCCAGTCTCTGTGATTGCACAAAGCACATGTCAAAAGTGATAAAGGTGTGTAGAACTAGAAACGATCTGGAATAACCAAATTGGTTCCATACACTATACTACTCAAAAGTTCACACCTGTTTGGGTTTTGTACCGGCCAGGACTCAGCTAGGCAAAAAACAAATTAATTGGCGTAACTTGACTGGCCCTAAAATTAGGCCCGACCCTACATTTTTTTTAACAAACCAAAACAAAAGCCTCATTCAAAACTGGAAGTACCGACTCATGAGTAGCTGTCATCTCAGCTATGTAGAGCCTGTCAATTGTTTCTTTTGAGTTCTGTTGGGCAACTAGTTCACACTTTATTACCATGTGAAATTAACGTGACATGAGGAGCATTTTTTTAGGTACAACTTTCTCTTCAAATTTTCACGGAAATCGGTGTAGATCACCTACCGAGAAACGTTTTGAAGCCTTATGGGGACAAGCAGTACAAACGAAACCGTCAAACATTGTTGAACTTGCCTGCTATCGTAATCGTCCCCCATAGACACCACCATGCTTTGACTTTCCCTGTCGTGTACGCCAGAAAGTCCTAAAATCATCCTCTACTACATAAAGACGGCGTATTTGGCTTATTCAGGTGTATCTAATACATGGTTACGCATTTCAAATAGCAAAAACTGGGTCGACCAAATTGGGGCGCTTCTTTCTGGAAACTCCTCATGTCTCTTTCAGTGTAGCAGAGAGTGCAAAGTGTTCCACGTTGTTTCACAGCCACCAAAACAGGAGAAATATTTACCGTGTCATTTTAAACCTGAAAATGAATCTCATAAACGTAACAACACAAAAATTCCAAAAATCAGTTCACGTGCAATGGTCCGCCGTTTTGATGTGACCCTCCACATATACCTTTTTTTCAATAACCGCCAGCTATACTTAGCAATCCTAGTCTTGTTCACTACATGTGAGAGTTTTGCTGCTAAAGGTCAAATGCACATATGAGGTTTTTCCTTCCCTCCCCAGCGACGATATATATATATAATATATATCACATCTGCCAGTACGCAAAGGTGACCCTGGTTCGATTCCGGCGAGATAGCTCCTTTTGAGGCTTTCTTCTACTTCTATTATTCTTTCTTTCCAATTGAACTTGTTCTTCTTTAATTGAGGCTAACGGCCATTAAAAATACTTCAAATGCGGTAATGTGCGTACCCTTTAGCACCTATGATTCTATAAGATAATATATATATTATCGTCGCCCGCATCACTCTGTCTTTTCACATTTTTGAGGTTTTTTGCGAAATTCCGCCTACTTACTTTATTCATCGAGTTCTTGCCATCCACAAAGTTTCAAAATGTGAGATGCCTAATTAATTAGTTTATATAATTCTCTAATTTTTGACATTTTCCCTCAAACTCATCATATCCTTGTTTCACTACTGTCGTAATTTTAAATCGTCGCCATTCTTTACAACGTGTTTGAATATGCGTTCTATTTGTTTTGTTTGGCCGATCCAAATAAACGATTTTCTTCACATACAGAGCTATTTTGACGTATTTCCATAGATTATTCGTAAACAAGCGTTTCACATAGTGATCTATTTTACGTAAATTGAAAAAACGGTGTAATATGCGTTCGTATTTTGCAATAATACTTATTTGTGTGCTTTTTTCACATACAGACTTACAACTTTGTAGCCTAATAAATAATATATTGCAGTTTTAAGTTAAATTTATGGTTTATATTGACTAAAAAGTTTTCTACCAAACAGTAAAGTCCTAGATGTTTTCATTTAATGCTTCGTTTTTATATACCGTAAGACATGAAATGTCGCGAGAGATTTTGAATTCGATTTTCTCGGAAACGTGTTTTGTAAAATACAAGTAAAATTGATGTGGGCGACGATATATATATATTTATAATATATATATCTATAAAGGGGTGACAATCATAAGACAGTAACCAACAGCTAAACTAAATATTAAAGAATTTTATTATTTGCTGTTCATAATTAAAAAATTGTTCCCTTTGTTTATATAATGTTTCTTACAGTACCATATATGAGATGTTTACATTTGAGTAATGAATAGATGTGGCTTAGTAGAAAATGTTAAAAAAACCTCACATTTCTCAAGCCGTATTACAGCAGAATTAAAGAAATTCTTTAATAGTTTTCTTTTCGTGTGAGTTACGTTCTTCTGATTGTCAAGCACCTCGATTATATAGTTTGCAAACACCAAAATGTCATCTAGAACCTTGTAATTCTCAGCTCACGAAATATAAAAACCTAAATGTTCTTTGGGGAACAATGCTTCGAAGCATAAATCTCGCTGACAATATATACTAACTAGGCAGTTTGACGCATTTAGAGGGGCATCCGGATATCTGCACACATCAAAATAGTAGTTCATTTAACGGGGACTTGAGGAAGGTTTCAGCTTCCTGCAATCTACGACTCTCTCCTTGGTCGCAGACTATAGACACGGTCTGATGCTAGGTTACAAATATACCCGCAAGTGAGAGGGTTCGACAAAGGGTTCAGCGAGGCGAGTTGGAGCTTGTAATGTAAGTAACAATGTTGTTTTAAAAATACCTGTTTTATCTATATTGAGATCATGTTATTCTGTATAGTTTTTGATTGTTTTGTATCAGCTACAGCAACACATTATCTTGGATAACCGTTAAATTCTGCGACAGCATAATCCCTCTGCATACAACAACCACCTCCAGACGTGCTGCAGTATTGCTCTATTAACCTGTACCCGCCATTGGCGTGCCGTCTTCAGTCAACTGTCCGATATCTTACCAACAAGGATGCCGTCCGTTTCCTTTGGTAGGGCGCCCTTTGCATTTGGAAGTTTGAGATACGAACTGTTTTCGCTGATTCAAATTGATTACACCACCTTACCACCGTTCTTCCAAGCGCTTAAGGCAATATGTCCATGAGGTAGGATGGCCTTCTCTGGGGATTATTCCTGTTTGTTGGTTTTAATAATATACCACCTGAAAGAAATTTGATTATGATAGCCCTTCTCGATCTGCCACAAGAATATTATCTTCTGACATGACTTTGATCGCATAGGCACCGATGTGAACATCTTCCATTTTGTCCGGATGTTTCACTTTTACAAGGCCTTCTATTTGCCTGACAAGAAATATACTTCACGTTGTGTTGACTTGTTACTAAAATTTGTGCCTTCACTTGTTACGTTTACACCATACGAACCTTTCGGGGCTAATTCTTTGCTTGACAGAGCAAAACCACTGCTTCTTGTACAGACCGTTCTTCTGTTCATTGTACATTAATATCTGTTGGCGTGACGATCACAGACCACCAGCAATCCACATCGTGCTAATACTATATCACATGACCCCGCATGGTTCCCAAACTCTTGAATAAGTTCTAACCGACTTTCTGTTTCACTAGTCCGTGAGCGTGAATTTGAAGGGTAAAGGGTATATCAAATGGACTTATTCATGCCAATAATTGGATTTCTACTCATGCACCCCTTTGTGGTCTTACCAAGTTACATTTTAAACTTCTATTACTTTCATGTTCACCACGACACGTGTCTGGATGTAATATCTACTGTTTCTGGGCAACTTTCGTTGCCAGTGTCAATCATCTCTTCTATAAGTTTGTTCAAACGGGTATTTCTCGCTGACCTCTCGCTATCGGAGCTGTTCTTTCTCCCTCATATAAATTTCAGAATAATCGCCTCCTTGTGTATCTTTGCATGCTGATCTATATGTCTTTCGAATGTTAGCCTCCTGCAAACTTAACGTCATTGAAATTTGCCTCTTTAGCATCGTAATGTTCTGGATATTTTGCTCACATTCAAGTATTTCTAATCCATTCCCTTTCTACTCGCTTTGTTTCTTCTCTTGCTGCTTGTGTATAAAGACACTATTGTGATGTTTGTGATCTTTCTCCATAACGTGGTTGGTGGTCACGCAAGTGGCACAGATTGACACATTGCACGTCATGCAATAGTGTTTTGATAATTCCTTATGGTCAGCGCACAGAGGGTGGTACCGATGGGGGTCTATGCGCAACTGGAGAAACACTCTGCTTTCTGTAATCATGGTGTTCTTCATTGCGAATTGGAATTGAAACAGTTCGTGTGTGCCTTCTAGAGTCTTTTTATCTTCGAGTATACTTGCATCGTTGCGGAATACGAACAATTGCCAGTATGGTTACTTTCGGTTAGAACTATTCCTCACACACCTGCATCACAACACACACAAGAGAATTGTTGGAGTCAACAGTTTGATGTCCATTTCCCCAAGGAATTTAGGTTTGTAATCCGCTCGCGTTTGAAGGGCACATCGAATAGTTGCCATTTGGAAATTCCCACTTTTACTCAGACAAATTGACCATACACCCAATCTGAAAGACTTTCTGTTCTGTGCCGTTGTGAATAAATTGAAACTTTATCGACGGTATTTTCCCGTACGAGTGACGAATGGCACCTGATTTAGTTTGGAAACGCCTTTCGTAAACCCTTTCCTCATTAGAGTTTTCTTTTTGGTGTTATATATATCGTGGCAAATACAGAAAGCATCGTTAGTTCACTGGTTTTTACAAAGAGAATACTAAAGGGAAATAGCTATAGTGCCACGTGAATAAACAAAGATAGCTAGTATGGTGATATTTTTTTTTCTTTTAGTATGGAAACACTATTGATTCAGAAATATGAACCGTGACCTGTCACATTTTGTTGTTCATTGTTATTCAATACCCTGTGAAATTCCACAAAGTTCATTACACTACTATCATGAAATAAAAATTAACAATGAATTCAGCGACGTCACCAAGCATGTGTACTAATTCTTCACTGTTATGGCGCTCGTAGGCGTCGAAGGTCATAAATACTTCAACACAATAACGAGCATTGTGCAACAAGTGAAATCTAAATTGTAATATAATAAAACCGTTTTAATGATCTTTAATTGGTTTGGTTCAAGAATTTGGTATGTCCAAACAACATTACATAGTAAGATTACACACAATTTATAAGATTTATACTTAATTGTAAACAAGAATGTCCACTAATGTCCACAAGAAGCGTTGCAGTTCAACGATGATATGTCCTCACAGCGAAGACTCCAAAATGACAGTGCATAAGGTCACATAAAAATCCTGGTATATTCCATGCGAATCTTCTGAGTCTTGAAGGTAATTTTTGTACAGCCGTCAAGACGACGGGGTTTTCCCTCGACGACACTAATATTCGCAATACAGTCCAGGTATCCTACCACCATCAGTCTGTCGCTTATGTCCTCATTTAGGACCACAAACGGGAATCTCTTTTGATTCCAAAACTGAAGCTCTTCTGGCTTAAAAGACGACAGCACACAGATCAGCTATTAAGCTCTGGCGGCATCCAATATTATAAAATCCTGGCAATATGTAAAGCTCAAATCTACTATTATTGTAGATTAAAACTAGCTATAAATAATTATACTGTACAGGGTGTCTCAGAAAGAACGGTTACCCTGCAGAAACGGCCATTTTTGCTTACTTAATCAATTCGTATCCTTGTTTTAGCTTTAGATTATGGAAATATGTACTTTTTGGAACATATGGTGAAAACAAGAAAGAAAACGGTGCAAAAATAACAAAACAATGACTATTTCCCTAAAAATGATGCAAACCTACTTTGTCCACGGCTAGCATTAGCAGAGGAAACCATGGATGCAAATATCCCCAACATAAAATATTTAGAAACTCCTGGCCAATAATACTCTCAAATTCCAAGGTCCAGTGCTGGTTCTAGAGTTTATTGTTCAGTTCTCTTCGCACTGCAGCATTATTTACGACTGATTGTCTGTTCTTTGACGACCATATCTCTCTCCCTCCTTGCACCTTTTTAGAGTCTGGCCATGCTCTAGAATGTTTTCTCTGTTCCCTTGATTGTCATCTTACTGGGAACCCTACTTTGAGGGAAAACGTTTACCCATTCACGATGAACAATGGTCCTTCAACCCAAGAGGAGTTCAGTAGAATATGCCATTGTAGGAATCAAGCCCAATGCCATTCTTTAAAAGTGCACTTTAACCAAATTCATATTTGCATTATGATGGGAGACGGATGAGTGGATTTAGGTCACTTCATTCTGAAGAACAAATTAAGTGCATGTTTCAGGTGCTTTTTAGGCAATATATGTGAACAAATTAATTAAATCTGAGGACTTACGTGTGCTCAAATCCATAAGAATTACAATGTACATGTTTCTCTGTTTTTGCTAGCCGTGGACAAAGTAGGTTTGCATCATGTTTAGGGAAATAGTCATTGTTTGGTTATTTTGTCACCATTTTCTTTTTTGTTTTCACCATATGTTACAAAGAGTACATATTTTCATAATATAAAACTAAAACAAGGATACGAATTGATTAAGTAAGCAAAAATGGCCGTTTCTGGAGGGTAACGTTCTTTCTGAGACACCCTGTATAGCTTCCTGGTTACTACCTACTGCTGAATCAAAAACTTTTGCAACTCAGCTATATACCATCATTTCACAATGTTCCCAAGTCTTAAAATAGATATTACCACAGCATCTGCATAAACTAACCTAGCACTGTCAAAATCGAATTTCAACCAAACTTACTACTCATCTGAATTGCTCGTTCACATTTATAACTTTCATGTGGAATTTCGCAGTCATGCAATGTTTTGATCTCAAGCAAAACAAGTTGACTCAGTTCTAAGTTTAACTCTTGGGGAATTCGCACTTTTCCCTATTGTGGCATCTCTCTAACAGGTGCACTTGCACAAACAATACTGGGAATTCCCTGCTCTCTTTTTTTTTATCAAAAAGTACTTTTCCGTGAGAAATCTTTTGTCAAATAAATTGAGAAATACTATTTTAATCACAATTTTGGAGGGTAATATAACAACACCTATATATGTATGTCTTGTAAATACTGACATCTCCCTGTGATTAGCAAAACTAACGTTTTCTGGTTTTAAAACCTTTTGTTAAGAATAGTATTACTAACGGCTCACTCTTAAAATACTTTGTAAGGATGGGACATGCCTGACAATGGGGTAACCTTTTTGACAGATGCTGTCAAAATACAAAACCCTAATCCCTAGCCAATTCAGCGGCAGCACAGAAGTAGTAGTAGTATCGTGGTAGTGGTAGTGGTAATGGTAGTTCTTATCATGTCCAAACACGTGGTTCTCAAATATGAGAGATGGGTACAATGTCTGGCTGCTTCACTTAATTCCGCAAGGTCCTTGGTTTTGTGCACTGTTGCTCCAGCAGTTGGGCAGGACCAGAGTTGTTCCATTGTCCTGTGGCGCTGTTCCACAACCACAGCTATAGTATCCGGATCTGCTCCAGATAGACCCACTTCTGCAAGGAACCTTAGATCGGCCAGTTTTCTGGTTCTCCATCTATTGAGGCATCGCCACTTCAGCCCATGAGGAGTCAGCTCCAGGTGGAAAATGGTCACCTAGCTGGTTCAATACCGATAGATGTGACTTGGTGAGGGCAAGTCTTTCTTTCCACAAGGCGGACTTCTTAACCTCCTTAGGGACTGTTTCAAGAGGTGGACATTGCTTAAGAAACTCGCTCTGGATTAAGGCGGTTGGCAGCAGGTATTCTGTCCAGAATAGGGGCTTCATATTGGATGACTTGGCAGTACGCATTGCATGCCTCGCTACGCTACGACGGATGTCCGGTGGAGGCAATTCTGTGGATGTACACGTTTTCCGTGGTGTTGGACGGAGGCATCCCGTAATAAGCCGGCAGGAGGCATTTAACGCTGGGATCAAGCTTCGTGGCATGGTTGATACTTCCCATACAGGGCAGGCATTCTCTGTACATGAGTAACACAGGGCAAGCGCCGTCGATCTTAGGGTATGTGGGCGAGCACCCCCATCTTGTTCCAGTGAGTTTGTTCAAGGATGTTATTGCCCTGAACAACTTTACTCTTCGTCTTCTTCGATGTGGGTCTTATAAGAGAGAGAGGGGCGGCCAAGGTAACCTCCTAGGTAGACAGGGTGATCACAGTGCTCCAGGGGAGTTCCAAGACCAGGAACTTTAAGCTGAACGTGTGGCCTTCACGGTTGCGAGATTGGAAAGCACACACTGTGTCTTAGATGGATTTGCACGTAGGTGTTTTCCTCATAATAAGGAGAGGAAGTTCGTTCCATTTTTGAGACAAAAAGGGGGCTTTGGAGAGCCTATCTTCAACAACTGTGAAGTCGGCATCTTGTGCGTTAATTCCAAGATCGTCTGCATAAAAAACCGGCAGGTTCCTGCCCCTAGGGTGGTCGTGGGTTATATTATGCTTGAAACCAGGGGAGGTGCAAGCACACTCCTTGTGGTAGACCATTTTTGAGCCTACGCCTACGCTCTTCTTCGCTCCTAGCTGAACCACAAGAACATCCTGTTTGCCAGCAATTCATCGGATAAGCTCAGGCAAGCGGATATCCTTGGTAATTTCCCGGATCTTATGGAGTAGGCATCTGTGATTAACAGTGTCGTATGCTGCTGATAGGTAGACGAACACGACTCCGGTTACCATACCCTTCTCGACAATCCTCAATGTGTTGAGTTAGGTGAGTACTTGGCTTGTTGTTGATTTGCCTAGGGACGGAAACATGATGTGTTCTGGTAGAGGTGTTCGTCTATCACAGGTGCGATACGGATGAGCAGGAGGCGGTCAAAGACTTGTAGGTATGGCTAAGAGTGATATAGGTCTGTAGCTTTTGGGATTGGATGGTCTCTTTCCCATTGCTTTAGGGTGCCATAAACATGTGATTTCCTCCGATCTGGGGAACCTGTGGGATATAGGCAGCAAGGAGCTCAAGACAAGCCATTCTTGCTACTGAGGCCAAGGATTTTTTAGTTGCACTCAGTAGAGATGTTGTCAAGGCTACTGCTTTTCTGGTTTTGAAGTTTAGCAATAATGTACCGGATTCAAATTCGTGCCATGTGAGGGGCGAGTGGAAAAACCTTGGTCACCATTATACCTGTTATGGATTTTGATCTTTTGGGTTTCTTGCTGCACTTGACATTTAAAAGCGTTGGGGGCACTTGGTTTGGGTGTGGACATTTGGACTGTTGTGGAGGTTCTTTGGATCCCCTCAGAGCTGTCGATGGTAGACTATGCTTTCTTGCTCTTATAATGGGTCATATCGGTGGAATCAATTAAAGTATGTCAGCTTTGATCTTTTTCTGGGAGATCCTCTCCGAAACTTCCTCACCTTTAGCAGTTGTTTCAGCCGAAAAAGGATCAGCTTCAAACATGGTGATATACTCTTGAAGTCTCTAGCACCATTCATTGGAAAGGCAGGTATATATTCCGTCCTCAGCTCGGGGTTGAATCTCCGTGCAGTGTGTTCACTAGTGGGCAACAATTTGTAATTCGTCATGGGGTTTTGGAGCAATCCTCTTCACGTTCTGATCCAGGTCATCAGTGAATCCTTTGCCAGTCTGCTTTCTTGTAATTAAAGCGGCGCTTAAAAGTAAAAGGCACTTTGTTGGTCTTACTGCAGCGTGACTTGGTCCGATGGGTCGATGTTGGGTTTGTTGGAACAGGATCCGAAAACAATCTTGGCTAGACAGGTTTAGAGAGTTTTTGCTAACAATAGCTAGATCAGGGTTGTAACCTATCTTCCAACGGGCACTATGAAATGATGGCACAGCTTAGGGTCGTGAAGGAGACGTAGATGTGACTTGTCTAGCATTCTTCGACAGTTGTCCGTCTTGTTAGTTTTCATGTAGCCCCATTGGGTACTATGGTGTTGAAGTCGCAATGAAGAAGTGAGCGTTTGGTTGAATGCCCAGGGTGTGAGTTTTGAAGGTGCTGGAAGTTACTGCTGGAGGTTTGTAGACACATTTAACTATGACAGAGCTGAATGGCGAGGACTTCGATTGTTGTTATCATCAGACATGGAGGTTGCTTCTACTTCGGTGGCCTGTTCTCACAAATATAAGCACTAGTATTGTCCGATGTGGTCTCTCGGTGGAAAGGACCATTCCTGGTATGGTTGGGTGGTGGTAATGATCTCGGTGGGTTTCTGCCAGACATAGGACCCACGCAATGGAGGGTGTGAAACAAATCAGAAATGATGGTACTTTTTGCACTGGAAAAAAAACCCTCCACATTCAATGATGCTATAGTCAGGCAGACCTTAGAAAGGCCTGCGCTGAGGTATAGTCATGATATGGGTATACCTTAGAAATGATGTTAATGGGAGGAAAGCAGTGTTGGAGTTGTAGAGATTAGTTCGCTGCTTCGCTTCGCAGTAGTTTTGCTTTGCTTCGCTTCGCAGTTTAACAGGGTAGACCACAAGACGGTTCTCTAACTTCTCCCAGTAAGTAATGGTAGTGGTAGATAGTAGTATAACGCCCGTCACCCATTCCTTTCTGAAATAAAATAGACGTCTTTTGTCATGGCAAATTTGGTCACGTGTTTGACTTTCTGATGGTCACATACGTGACCGAACTATCGCCCCCCATGATTAAAATAACCAATCAGATTAAGTGGAAACATTATTTTGGTTAGCTTGAGTCAAGGAACATCACCACGCACCAGCCATCCTGACGGCTGCGGCATCGTTGAAGAGTACAAGCAAAAATGCTCAAGTTCTTCAGTGAAACAAGATATTGCATTGTGTCAGAGGAGACGTAGATGTACGTAAGATGTTGGTGACTCAGTGGGATGGGGGAATAAGAGTTGGCTTTAAGGAATCACACCACTAAATAAAACTAGGTGTAGCAGACGACGTCAGTGCCGAGACGTGTGGAGTCCCAAATATGGCATTTGCCTAAATGAAGGTCACAAAATTTGTAAGTTTATCTCAAATGAAATTGAAATTAATCACATGTGTGGACTAGTAACACACCATTTGGGTGGTAAAAGATGCTGTGCCTTTTTGTATAAATTTGATGGTTTGGGGAACTGTGCTGCAATTTTAATTTCTACGTACCATTCAACTAGGCGTGGACGTTTGAAAACATGTGCAAATTCTTTGGATGCTTGTAGCTAAAAATCAGGCCTTGCATTCATATGACTTTTCATTTTTGTTGAAAAATATTTTTTGTTTGGTCATAATCTCCCAAAAATCCAGTTTGAAATCACCAGTCCTTATAGCCGGGAAATTGACGTTTGGGATGGGAATTTTGTACACAGTCTATGGGGGAGTTTAGTTAGTGGTGTGATTCCACGACGATTAACATTGATAATTTGAAGATTATTGTATTTGCAAATAGTTGTAGTATCGATTTGCTGTGCAAAAGCCTAAAAATGGAACACACCCGTGTTTGATGGTGAATAAATCATATAACACCAATAGCAAACCAATAGAGACCATGGTATGAACAGTTTAAGGGCACCACATTACCAGATCTTTTTGATACTCAAAGGTTTATCAATAATGTGGAGAATAAATGGTTTTAAATAGCTGCACTTACACCAAAACATCCAGGTACGTTCATAATTTACACCGGTCGCATACAAAGCAGACTATTCTAAAAATAAAATAAATATGCTAGATTTTCAAGTTTCTCAAGGCATTATGTGGTTGCCACATTTCAGCTATAGAAGGAAACCGGAGTATAACCCTGACTGATAGTATAACTGATAGTGTCATTAAGTACACTGATTATTTGCATTCTTTAGGTTTCTTGGTAGCTGGTCTAAATTTGAAATTTTATTGATAGATATATCCTTATCATATTTATTGTTTTGGGGGCTATGTTGCATTTCCCACCTCTGGCCTTGAGACTGGTGTGTGTTTTGGTAGGATGTGTTTATGGTGGTAGTGGCACCCCATTGGCTGGCCAGTGGTTTTAATGTTGTCTTGCTTTGTTTCAGTACCCATCTCAGATACCGTGGAACTCTGTGCGTTTTCACAACCCTAAAATTTGAGTTGTTTTAGGCATTTAATGGAAAAAGTATGTCGGTGACCCCCATTTTTTATTTTAAAATTGTGAAGAACGACATCAAGACCTCAACATATTTAGAAATTAAAAAAAAAATATATCGAGAAGTTTTTATTTTATAGGCGATCCAAACTTTTGACTTTTCCCATAGACTTGCGTGGTTTAAAAGTGACAACATACCTTTTTTGTTTTGGGTATAGCTCAAAAACAGTCGGTGACCCCCATTTTCTATTTCAGATTCTTAATCAGCACCGTAATATAAAACATGTGAATTCTGGAAAATTTTATGGAGTAGTTCACTAACACGTCAAACCTCTTAAATGTATTGCACATTTTTGAACTATATTATTCTGCATTAGTGTTTGTATGTGTATTGATTTTCTTGTGTAATGTTAATTTTGATGGATTATGTTTGACACCTGAGCCAAATTGAAAAGTCAGTGGTGATCACTGAATTTGTTCTAGGTCCAGGCAAAAAATATTAAAAAAAATATATATATAGCATTCGGCATTGTGCCAGGCAGAACCCAATATTGCTATATTTAGTTAATTTAACACAGGGACCCTGCAAAACACAGAATAAGTTTTATGGGAAGAAGGCGATTTTAGGATGGCAGCAGAAACCGAAGCTCTCGGCGAAAACCTTCGAGGTAAATAAACAAAACATCAAACCAACAAATAATACATGTAAAAATATACAAATAAATGTCTGTTTCTCTTCTTTCTGGCAATAACAGTTTCAGAGAGTACACTGGCGCCAGCAATAAAGTACCACACATATACAAACGCGTTTTTAAATTAACTATAATTATTACTACGACATTATTGTTGTTATCAGTGATTTGTATTACGTTTCCATTATTCAACAACTTGAATCTTCTGTCCGGGGGGTGGTCCGACTGTATAATATACGTTGATATTTCTAGTAATAATTGAAAAGCAATACCTAAAAGCTTTAAAACAGGAAAAAAGAATGAGAAACTACCATGTTTGATTTGAAGTATGGATTCAAGGCGAACCAGCAAAACAAACAGATTGTGTAATGTTTTGGTAGTGTGGGCTCAGTATGTAAAAAAGAAGATAAAATGCCTTTTAAAATGTATTTAATCGGCTTCGCCTCGTGAAAAGAAAAGGTCAAAATTTGCCCTCATGATATATTATACCCATATTGATAGCCTAAGAGTGTTAGTAAATTTTCATTTGTGTCTAAAATCGCAGCGGTTAAACAATATATACATTGTTCTGCAGAACAGTGTGATGTTCAACCACTATAACTATCAAGTACACAGACTACTACTTCCTTCGTTATTGTAATACAAAGTGTTTGAAATTGTAATTGTATTATCACTAGGACTATTCAATACTCTATTATTTATACCAATGTGCCAACTGATATGACAAATCCAAACTCCAATTCACCGTTGCCGAAACCAAGAAGGAAAACAAGATCTTTCCATTGTTGGATATTGCTACGAGTTTAGTCCCTCATTGACTAGCTTTCATTTTCACATCAGGATAATTTTGGTGATGAGATTTTGTCGTGAATTATTTACGTGTCAATATCTAGTCAGTAACGGAAATGCTGTCAAAAAAATATTGATTACAATGTCCCATCTAATTACAAGGGTATAAATATCACTCTATTGTAAAACAACTTGAAAATTTATTTTTGGTCAACATTATGTACTAGCTACATTACTGCAATGCGTTAGCTGGCATGTTTGGGGCCCGGGACAAATACCAACCGGGGGGCGCGGTCCCTGGTTAGCACGATTCATCGTGCTACTTCACAATGGTGGCGACTTTTATAGGTCCTTCACCATTTTTCACTTTAGTTATCTTTCCCTTTTTTACCATAGGCCCACATGGCTTATAATGCACGCGGCCTATGTAAAATACACAATGAATAAAGGTATAGGCCAGATGAAGATGCATGATAAATCGCGATACACAAAGACTGAAACGCAAACAATTTTTATATTAAGGTAACAATTGAAATTAACAATAAAATGTTGCATAAATGTTTATGCAGAACAAACGAGTGTTTGTAAGAGAAAAGACTTTATACTCTTAAGTATTTCTATACATTAATTTTGCGTTTCTCTGTCGAGAATTTGGAGTGAGGTCATTCTATCAAGTGATGAAAATTTTATTATACTTAAATCGGCTAAATCGGGTCCCCCTTTATGATATCGGGGTACCTTTAGAATACCTACCACAGAGCGACAGCGCGAAGCTACACCTTTTTTACCAAACTAGGCAGTGGCGACCGCGCGATGCTAGGTAGCTGCATGACATACTTGGCTGTTGAAAATAGGTTTGTTTGTTTATCGCGAGGTGTTCAAACGGCGGCGGTAAAACTAATTCTGCCGCAAACCTTCTAGTCTACGTCTGACAGTTAGGCCTACTCATCGATTTTTGCAACTGAATCAATTACACCGGATATGATTTTTTATATTGAACGTTTTAGAACATGAATGGGTAGTTCTTTACAAGTATTTCGACCTTTGGGAGTTCAAATGAACACATTGAAGATTTTCCCATTGTGATCGTGTCGAGTATGTTATCGCCGTTGAGTCATTTGTATCCAACGACTAAAGGAAGGGGTTTGGACCCCCCCACCACCTCCTCTTAAAAATTGGGCATCGGCGACAGGCGAGAGAGCTCAGATTTTACCAGAAACAGCGGCGACAGCGGCAACAGCGTGAATGATTGTTGCTCTAGCCATTGATTCTTTTATCGGAGGACTAAGGAAGGGGTTTGGACCCCGACCTCTACCCTGTTTATAAATTGGGCAGCGGCGACCCAGCGCGGAGTTCAACCTTATGAAAATGTTTGGCAGCGGGGAACAGGGCGAAATTTGACCCTTTTAAAAAGGATCGGATGCGCGGACAGCGCGAAGGTCCAGGATTTTGTAGGACAACAGCGGCGACAGCGGCAACAGCGCTAATGATTTTGTTGGTTCTAGAAGTTTGAGTCATTTTGTATCAAAAGGACTATCAAAAGACTAAGGAAGGGGTTTGGACCCCCACTTCCTGTTTAAAAATTGGGCGGCGGCGACAGCGCGAAGCTCCAGATTTTACAGGCAACGGCGGCGACAGCGGCAACAGCGAGAATGATTGTTGTTGATTCATTTTATCAGAGGACTAAGGAAGGGGTTTGGACCCCCACCTCTACCTGTTTAGAAATTGGGCAGCGGCGACAGCGCGAAGCTCCAGATTTTACAGGCAACAGCGGCAACAGCGCTAATGATTGTTGTTCTAGCCCGTTGAGTCATTTTATATCAAAAGACTAAGGAAGGGGTTTGGAGCCCCCAGCTCCTCATGTTTAAAACTTGGGCAGCGGCGCCAGCGCGAAGCTCCAGATTTTACAGGCAACAGCGGCGACAGCGGCAACAGCGAGAATGATTGTTGTTGATTCATTTTATCAGAGGACTAAGGAAGGGTTTTCCCCCTACCTTTACTTGTTTAAAAAGTCGGATGTGGCATCAGCGCAAAGCTTCACTTTGCAGGCAACGCGGCCGACACCGGCAACAGCGCGAATGTTAGTAGTTCTAAAGCACTGGGTCATTTGATCTGAGGACTAAAAGGGGTTGGACCCCTTCCCCAACCTTCAGATTTACAGGCAACAGCGGCAACAGCGCGGACTTCTAGCCCACTGGTAGAAGTTTAGGACTAGGACTAATTGGAGATATTATCAATCGATTCAAGGAATGGTTGTAAACACTTCTGCCAGTTTTAATTTAAACGTGAAGAAGAAACGAAACCAAAAAAGGTTAATATCCCCTACGGCTACGCAATAAATCATAAGGCAGACTGTTTGTAGTAACATTCTATGGTCTTCACAAATAGGCTGCAATGCTTGTATCTATCCGGTGTATTTTGGGGGCTAAATCACGATGTTTCATGACTTGCATCTTTGGGGATTAAGGGGGGTGGCCCGATTTTAAGTATATAAAGTTTTGATAGAATCTTGATAGAATGGACTTCATTCCTAAACCCCCATCTATTAAGTGACTTCGGCGAATTGACTCTTTGAAGAACAAATACATCAAAGTCACCCTTGTTAAAAATATACTCAAAGTTACAAACATGTTCAATTTCAGTGATCATTACATATGGTTTCCCTTAAGAGGATATCTTAAAGAACGACCCA
>JAMKCH010058769.1:0-19895 GCA_023653785.1 Ophioderma brevispina | reverse complement strand
AATTGAAAATAAATGAATGATTAGAGTATAAGGACATTAATCTTGAGGTAAATAAGAAACACGCTTTGTACGGTAAAGGCGAATGGAAATAAACAATTGTTATAACCCCCCCCCCCACCCCTTTAAGTGTTTGAAATGAAGGTGAACGCGGATGGAGGAGATAACCAAGATATGGGTTGTATTTAGTTGCTTTGAAATCGCCCCTTTCTGTTGCCGCAATGGTATGACCCCGGAGTATGACTTCAAATCCAGTGCATGGGTTTTGGCAGTAAATGTCTCTTTTGATTAAAATGCTAAAAGTGCAATTAAATGCTAAATGTTTTGCGTTTTGATTAAATTAAATTTTAATCAAATTACGTCAAGCAAATAAGTTTCTTATCAGAAAATAAACTCAGTTTGCACAAAAAAATGCTTTTTAGACAGATTCTGTTTCTGATCAAAAACTAATGGTGAATGGACTCGTACTTTTTAAAAAGTTTGAAAAAAATATTAACTTGGTCCTAGAGCCATCATTAAAAATGGAAAAAACAGTCAAATTCGTATGAAACATATTCCTAAAATACACCAGGAATTCTACTCGCCTGCCTCTTTTATTAGCCATCGCCTACATCCCTTAAAGCCTAAATGCCTTTTTTTGGCACTTTTCAAAAAACCACGAGGCAAACCCCTGCTTGAAAAGTTGTGTTTACCGGGAAAATGCTCCTAGATCTAACAAACAAATAACGCTACCTCCCCTTTTTTGCGGTGATTGTCAGTTTTAGTTATTTTCTCCAGGGACGTAAGGGATAGAGTAAGATTTTGCGTAAGAAAATAAGATGTTGGTTTAGGGCGAATTTCTGTTAGCACTAGGACATATTCGCACGGATGTAAAAAATTGTTGCGCTTGAGGTACATCAATGAAATGGAGCTAGAAAGTCTTTATGAGGGTCAAATTAATGAATAAAAACACGGATATGTCCCAGCGTTAAAAGTTGCACGTTTTCCTTAAATGCTTAAAATATCATTCGTTTCTTCCCTGAATATCAGTGACAGTGAGTACATCATACTACATTAACTCCAGCAAATAATGCTCTATTGGTATTCAATAAATTCGCCCGGCATTCAAAGCACTTCGTTTTTTCCCCCCTGGAATTCGGAGCTTGGTTATTGCCCATGGAGTGAAAAATATTAAGGTGTTATCCCGCCTCCAATTTGGACTGAGCTGTCCTCGTTCACGAAAAAATGATAAAAGTGAGTCTGAATATCAGAAAAAGTCAAGTTATGTTTGTGGGGGACAAGGCCAAAATTTGTCAACATTGTGGATGAACTGGATCTAAATGTTAACATAAATGGCATAAGAAGATTCCAGATAGTGAAAATGTTAAATAACCCTGGTGTCAATAATGTAACAAAGTGAACTGGGGAATCAAGTTGATGAAGTCTGAAAGAAGGCAACTACTGGGATACTTGATGACACAAATATACTTATGACTGAAACAAACTATTAAATGAAGAAACTTATTGTTGTTTCTAATTGGTTCAAACTAACATATTATCACTAAATGGGTAAACCGACTAATTTATGATCTTTAAAAATAAATACAATACAGATATCAAAATTGAGATTAAAATTAACAAATTGCTATCAAACAATATTACCTTACCAACAATTTCTTGGTATTCTCCTTGGACAACAATCATCTTGGGAATTCTCATACTAAAAACAATTTCAAAAATCATCTTCAAATACAATGAGGTTATTCGTAAAGTTAGGCCCTTTCTTCCACAAGAGTCACTCCATACACTATATAATTGTCTTATTTTACCATAACTTTTTCATATGGAGCTATAGCTTGGGGTGGACGCTAACAACACTGCTCTAGATTCACCTCTCCTACGCCAGAAAAGAGTTTGAAGCGGGCTCAAAACGCTCTATGGCTGGCTCACAACAGCCCTCTTTTTTCATAACTCAAAACCTCGAAGGTCTATGATATTACAAGCTTCATGCCACTTTATGTACCAGTTACCATAACCTATTACCTTAATGA
The DNA here is from genome assembly GCA_023653785.1 of Ophioderma brevispina. Classification (NCBI taxonomy): domain Eukaryota; kingdom Metazoa; phylum Echinodermata; class Ophiuroidea; order Amphilepidida; family Ophiodermatidae; genus Ophioderma; species Ophioderma brevispina. The sequence continues at coordinate 17,868 of JAMKCH010058769.1, read as the reverse complement.
TCTCTGATGATATTTCTTCAACTACATACTCCCACTCACCATATGATGAACCAGCCGGCAAAGACCCCTATACATAAAAAGTTTAACATACCATTCTGACCAATAATTACACCAGGAAGAAATCCAAGGCCCTTGCTCTGGTCCAACTTATCATCACAACTAACAACTGCCCCTCTCTTATTTCCTTCAAAACCAAACAGAAAAAAAATTGATAAGCTTCATATGGTGCTGTCAGCATCCTAATTTTCATCTCTTTTCTTTCTTCAAAACGCTACTTATATTCTCCCTTTATCTAACAGTCGGAGTGTGTACTGTCTGTTTCTGTCTGTTTTTGTTTCTTTGTCAATATTTTTGTGTTGTCCTGTATTTTGGTCCACTTGTATCTTGTTCCTTTTATGATATTATTAATTAGTTTGTATAGAATTTTGAGAGGGTCACTGCAACCCTTACGACCTTGCGTTTAGCAGTCACTAGTTCATAACTGGTACAGCAGGCAGTTCTCTTTGTAATCATTGCTTTTTTGTACACGATTACGTCTGTTAAGTATTATCTCCTTTTCTGCATGGCCATATAGTGTTTTATTTTCAGTTTCTCTCATAATGATGCTTATATTTATACATCTATTCATGAGGATTTTTCTTAACACTCGTCTACCTGAGCCTTTTTGTTGTAACAAAACTCCCGAAGGTGGTGGTTACCAACCCCCGTGACTTTTCGTTAGCGAACACCCGATTCCTGTAAAGTTGGTACCAAAGGATATTAGCTTCGAGTTTCTCTTTCCATTGGTCCCAAAATCAAGTACAAACATCCCGTTATGACGTCACCATGACGTCATATGTTGAAGAAAGTACAGAAATACTGAATATAGGGTGGAAAACGGAAAAATGATATTTCACAATTTTAGAGACTCAAACACCTATTATAGCTCTTAAAATGATTTCATTTAATTTATAAAAAAATAGTCATTTCCCATCAATTAATTTTCACCGTGGGTCTATGCCATCACTTGGATCACCCTGTATATTATATGTAGTTTTTTTCATTGTACTATATAATTCGTATTATTTATCATCATTTTGACCTGCATTTGTGAAGAACAAAATAAATAAATGATTGATATAGGTCGGTAGTCACAAATGGTGTTAGATTTCTTCTAAAAACGCGGTTATGGGTTAAATGAATTAGAACATGGGTTACGCATAAATATGGGTTATTAGGCCAAGAATTTTGGTTTTAACGTGGAAATTTCTGGGAACAAGCTGAAATGTCAGGATTGGTGCAGAATGTGTCTAGAATAAACATAGCTAAAAGTCCCTAAAATCCTCTTTGAGCTTTTTCAGAATAAGGAGGCAAAGTTTGTACGGGTAAAATTACAAACATATTCGATTGTCCTTAAATGGTTTCAAACATGTTTGTCATGCCAAGGATCAATAAAGGTATAGTTTGCCCTATCTACAAACTGTAGTTTAAGTACTACAGACCTAAATCAGTCAAGGTCATCCGGGGGTAAATATTTCAACTGATCCAATTCATGAAACCAGCTTTAAAATTGCTCGTAGAGTCATATTAACAGAAAATGTCATTCAAATCACATAGGGATTCAATAGGACATATAGAGCAGCAAGCCGTGACCCCCATTAGAGCATGTAGAACCCCATCACACTTGGCCCTGGTAATTTGCAAAAGTAATGACATCACCTGTTTAAATATTCATTTGGTGTTCATGTACACTAGATGAAGAATTTGACACATCTTTCGGAAGAATCACCCCTGAACATCTGAAAATTTACCCCAGGATTGACCTTGAGCCTTTTTACCATATAGTTAGTAAAAAACTACAAGCAGCAAACTATACCTTTTTTAATCCTTGGGACATGACAAAAATGTGGGAAAACATTTTAGGACAATTGAAATATTTCGTAATTTTTACCCCTGTAAAAACTTTTCCCCTTATTTCTGAAAATGCCACAAAGAGGGATTTTTGGGGACTTTAGTATATTATTCTAGACACATTTCTGCACAATTCTGACAGTTTCAGCTTGTTCCCAGAAAATTTCCACCTTTCAATTGTTTATTTTTTAATTACTCTTGGCCTATATCGACCTGATAAGATGTTAGGCACAGTCTGCCAAACATTGAACGCACAGTAGAAGCACAGGTTATTTACTTTGCACGGAAGAGGTATTTGTGGAAAAAAAATAGCGCGATCTAAAATTCAGGATGGTGATAAACATCTGAAATATTTCAATTGTCCAGGGCACAACAATGGGCTCTGCAAGTTTTAGAAAAAGGAGTCTGCAGTGCTTTGTCCTCTGCATACCGGGTGGTTTAAGGAAACACTAACAGCGCTATTATTTACTGGAGTAATGACGTATGGTGTACCTCCATTGTCACTAATATTCAGGGAAGCAAAATTGCATTTATTATTTAAAATGTGGCTACTTTAGGTTGACATACTTACCCAGTATGAAAGGTATAATATCTACTGTTATCTAATGCAGAATCAGTTTGTCGATATGCGTAACCAAAGTCCTTTTCAGAGCATTTTCAGTTGATGCGATGGACTCTAGATTTTGTGGGTTAGAAAATCGACTTGTGCACTGAAGCAGTAACGCGGCCGATGACTGTTAGAGGTTTGTCAGAGAAAAACAAATGGTAAGGTCCTATGGTGGGACCACATGTGCGTTAAAAATACTAAATTTGATAAATTGCATATCGTCTGCTCTAGGTATTTAAAAATATAAATGTGGGACACCAACAAAAGCATTGCTTTTCTGAAAGCTTTATTATAGGCAATTATGTTGAACCAATATTATGAAAACATCTCGGGTGAATTTTGAAAAGTGCTTAATATACACTGCATGAAATTGATGGTATTTTTACATCAATGAAGAGTTTTCAAAAAGTACTTAGTTTTTCTTTATAGGGCGAAATGGCTTTCATTAAAATGCACAGTTATTAATTGTGTTTGACCAATTTTGTGTATAGGTGTATGTAAAAAAGTTGCGCTTGCCTGTATATAATGCATTTATCTATTATATACGGTTATACCGGTGAGCGCAGCGGAGCCCGAAAAATTTTGGAAACGTTGTCGGCAAATGGACCGTTTTTGGGCGGCCAAAACTTTTTTTCCATCGTTCAAAAATCTGAGGAGCGGGGAGGGGATATCATTACAAAAATTGTATTTATTACCAGTTATATTGCAATTAAGTTATACTGCAGCAGATTATCTAGCAATCGAAGTAATCGATTTTCCGGACAAAACTCAGCAACCCCCAACATATTATTCATTAAAATATCAACCTACATCTAATTTAATTAAGTTAATTACCAATTTGTGACATCGTCAAATATTTTACCGGACCAGATTTCTGTTAAATGGGAACGCCCCTTGCCCTTGATATAAGGACGTTAGGGATATAAGTAAACCAGGATGACACAATATGACACACTGTTTGAGAGTCGTTAAATTCTAATTACCTTACTTACCTTTACCTGACACCGATCCGAGGATTAATTCATTCTTTAAAGGAAATATCAGGGATCACCCAAAAACCGAAAAAATGCGAGAAAAGGAAGAAAACCGCAAAATTCAAATACAAACCCCATTCAAATGATGGTTGTAGTAAGTGTCCGTACGCATACTAACGACTAAAATAACGATTTTTCTTAGTATATAGGTTGCATTTGGGTCGAATCACTGGTAGGTTATTAGGATAGGCCTACTATGCTTGTTCCAGACTGCAAAATGCTGATATTTGATGATTTTTTGTTTTTTCAGATTTATCAATCACTGATAGTGCCTTTAATTATTGATGTGCAGAAGAGCTTGCTGCAACCTTTATTTGATTTCGATGCATCCACAGACTTCATGCCTATTCTCGTGTTCTTTCATTATCCAAAGAATTAATCACATCAGACAATTCCCACTATAGGCCTACCCACTCAGTGATCTTATACCTATACCACCTCTATAATCTTGAGAGAAGTCCCGATTGAGCTGATATTCGGAAAGGGAGCCGAACTTAGACGGCGGTTTAAAACCAGGGTAGATCCTACACGAGTGGACCTTTTCTTTCCAAACATACTCTAAAAGTGTTGCTTTAATGGGTGAGAAAATCCTCCATGGAGGGGGCCCTTCAGGACCATCAGTGCGGGATGTCGTCACCCATACATATAAACTGTCACATATTTGGAAAGGAAAAAATGTCCACTCATGTAGGGACTAACCTGGTTTAAACCCGGGTGTTTTAAAGTTAGCTCCCTTTCAGAATACCAGCTGAATGTTTCCACAATAGCGCATACTGTCCAGTCTCTCCTCTGGTGACATTGTTTTTTATATTACTCATAAACTTCGATACCATTCTTTCCAGGATATACCTTTGCCCCTACCATATTTTGGATTCGTGGAAACGATCGTTCCACGAATTCCTACAAACGGGTCGGCTGCGGCTGGTTAGACACATTTCTGCTGGTAGACATATTTTCGGTAGTTTAAGTAATTACCTCCTTGTCAGGCCGTGTTGGGCTCAGCGGGCCAACACTTCAATGGAAACCAGGGAAACCCAATACGATTCATTTAAAAAAAAAATGTTCAAAAACCCTATTGGCGTGATAAATTAGCCAGAATGCCCCATAATCCATAGATAGTGTGTTCTTTACCAAAATATGGTGTGTTCTTAACCAAATATGGCGCCGTGTTCTTTCTACGAAATTTGACATTCCAAGAAGATTAAGATATTCACCGGTACTCCCCCGAGAGCGCCTATACCTCGTGCAATTCAATCGGTTAGCATAAGAGGGCGTAATGTAAGTCAATGGAAGCGGCGTGGTGTTTGTTTTTTTATAGAGTAAATTTAGGAATTCCGGATGACCTAACCCCCCTAAATGACCTCGTGTTATGCTAAGTTCCTTGAAAAGCAGTGGCAAAGATGGGCATTGTAGCAGTCCAAACAAGTGATTGCGCCGTTTTGCGTTATTTAAAATAGCTAAACATAGAATAGAAAACACCTAGGTGAATCTGATGCAGATAATAAAATGGCTGTCGTGTGCCACGACAGCTAGTGACGAAAATGAATGCAATAAAACCGTCTTTTTCAAGACCATTTAGTGAAGGCTTAGGGACGCCGGCAGGCGATTTTAGAGAGGCAGTGAGTTTAGCATTTGAACAAAAATCGCTGTGGATATTATATAGCCCCGTAGGAGCCAGACTGCACGATCATGTGGATATCATCGACATCGTTGGAGCGCATGCATGATGTGGGATTCTAATTTTTAACGTTGTCATGCGTTGTGGGCAAGCAACAAAATTGGAGTTGGACGTTTCATGGTCCGTAGGGCTACGATTTCTTATTGTAAAACTTGGTAGACAGAGGGGCAAGGGTGGGGTGAACATGTTGGTGACCTCAGGTGCCCGTGGTGACCTCATTTGACCTTGGCCGGTCACAATGTTAACCCTTTCCCGCAAGCTTGTGTGCAAAGTTAATTGGGAGTTCCGTAAGGCGTAGAATGATGTAACTTGGGGGAAGGAAAGCGGGTAGTTAAAGAGTTCTCGACCAGTTTAGATGTTGGGAATATTCGGGCAAATTACATATGCAAAGGAGCTAATTAATATGCAAAAATCAGCGTAATCGGCTTTATTTTTTAATGGTTAATCGGACCATGTAAAATTCCTTCACTTCGCAAAAACCTTTGGTGTGCATCTTCTTTGCCTTTTTAAATGTTCCTGATACATTGGCTTAGGTATGCAAATGAGCTATTAAATATGCATAATTGCTGTATCCGAAAACGGTAATTCGGATATGCAAAATTCCTTTGATACATGGAAAACTACTATACCATTACAACTGTGTGTGAATCATAGGAGGGGCAGGGTGGGGGGTTGGGGGGCCGGGTGGAGGTGTGGGGGCAGGGTTGCGTCAGGAGGGGGGGGTGGGTGGGATATGTTGTGGGAGGTGGCGGGGTGGGGTGCGTCGGGGTAGGGTGGGGTGCGTTGGGGAGGGGTCGGGGGCGTGAGTTGGGGTGGGATCAGGGGGGGTGTGACCTGGTACCCCAGGTGACCTTGGTGACCCCATGTGACTTGGGTGACCTCACGTGACTTGGGTGACCTCACGTGACTTGGTGACCTCACGTGACCTTGGTGACCTCATGTGACTTGGTGACCTCACCTGACCTTTTGACCTCATCACAAATAAGTGTCGGGAGGGGGAGGGGGGGGGTTGCGGACAGGGAGGGCGGGGTGTCAGGGAGGGGAAGGTGGGTGCGTGGGAGCACGTTGGGGTTGGGGTGACCTTCTGTCACCTTTGTGACCCCTGTGTGATCTTTGTGACTCATGTGACCCCACGTGACCTTGGGGACCTCATGTCACCTTGGTGACCTATGTCACCTTTGACCCATGCCCAACCGCGACATATTTTTTGAATTAAAAATTTGTCCTTAGTAATAATATCAAATTTGACACAAAACTATCACCATTTGTAGAAAATATTTCCGTAGCCAACATGCAGAGCTATTATAAAATCCACCCAAAAATCACCCTTTTTTTTTTTAAATGGCTGCCCTTGGCAAAGGAAGCCGGGGGGCCACTTGGGCCATTCTCAATGACAAAGGGGGTATCATCCGTGTCCAAGCAATCACAAAAAAGCACCTAAATACGTATTTCGAAGCTTGAAATTTTCACCCCTAAACCAGTATCAGTAGAGCAATTAGCTACCCCTAACAAGTACTTGATGGAATTTCCGCTCCCCCCCCCACCCCTAAACCAGTATCAGTTAGCGCAAATTTTGCATATACCTAACAAGTATTTGTCTTTCTACCTACCCTAAGCAAGTAATAGCTATTATTACCCTTTATACGTTAACAACCCAAAAACCATTATTCTTTTGGACACCAGGGAGGCTTGTCTGTGCTTGGTGTAATTCAGAAAAGAATATCTGGGGGAAAGGGAGGGAGAGGGGAGCCGCTTTCTATCGAGAGAAGCGCGAGAAACCCATGCCAAAGCAATTGTTTGCGTGTCCGGAAGACATTTTCTCATGCAAAATTTGATCAAAAAAACTATTTTTAATTTTGTAAGTGGTTAACTTTTAAATGCATATAGGCCAAGGATTGATCTACGGTTTATAAAACAGTAAAATATAGTGATGCATTGTAAGGTTAAATTAAGGTTCATGCATGAGTTCGTAAGCGACACGCGGGGGTAGCAGAAACCTTGCCTGGGGTATTTAGTTTCAAGACATTTCCTATGAGATTCGCATTTAGAGACGTTATTTTCGGCACGTATTCCGCATTTGCAGCGCAGCGAATAATCGGGCCATTCCCTGAAAATTGCCGAACGCGAAATCAATTAGGCACCCAAATTATGTCCCAAAAAGTTATTGTAAGAAAATTATAAACCTAGGAATTGATGACATTTAAATAAATTATGCGTTTAAATTGCTAAAACAGTGTCCGTTTGAGTTCAGGGGTAAGTAATAGAACTATTTTTGGTAGATAGCGACATAATAGGCAATCACCTAAAGGAGTCATTTCTCAATCTCAAATAATAGGGTGTTGCCTGATGTACTAAAAATAGTGTGGTTTCTTTACCGCGATTAGCGCGGAAAATTTTGGGGGGAAATTAGGGGGGGGGGGGGATTTTTTTAAAAAGACAGTGTTTGAAGGCAAATACAGACTTTCGGAACACTTTTCATCCCAAATTGTTATGCTGAAATGAATATGGGCCCTAAATGCGCAAGATTCATAGAAAAATATAAGCTCTTTTTCTTGATTTTGGGGCGGGATTTTTAGACCCTGTTTCACGTTAGTACGTAACGTGCTGTGATCCTAAAAAATACCCTTTTTACGTGGATCTTGGCCACGGAGCTACCCCCTTGCTCTATGACGAATGAATCCCCGGCAAGGAAGTGTAAATCATAGCTCCATATGGGTACAGGGGCAGTGTTAAAGGGAATATAATTTATCAAAATACAAAAAATACAATTAGCGGTTTGTAAATATGCATTTAAAGCCAGCTATCAATTTCATCACACATTTTAATCATAGCTCAATGGGTCCAGGCGTGTTTTAAAGGTATATTCATAATTTATCATTTACCAAATAACATGAAATACCAAAGACCATTCCATAATTACAAAATTAAAGGACATTCTTAATTCATTTGTATAAGTTGTACCATTGGTCTTTCCCTTCAGGTCCGCATCCCAAAACGGGCCTGCAAAGTAAACAACCAGTCACAACCACCAAAACCACACCGGTGCACGAATCACCACGGGCGGTGACGCCTCTTGTGCTTTTTCGATGGGCTTTGGCACCGCACACGAGGTCATGTCTAAGGCTAGAGCTCAGACTATGCTTATTTGTAGCGACTAGCTACATCGACCAGTGTAAGAGCCTTACTGTATAACTTCTTCCCTGTCTGTTCTATCATGGGTAAAAATTCGAACAAATCAACTTCATGAACCTCATGTCAAAGTTTGCTCTGTGAAGACCATGGAGAGGAAATATCTACTTAAAGTGACAGGAGGATTTTTTGGGATACAAATTTCGCTCAATTGCACGGATCGATGTAGACAACCTACCAAGAACGTTCCGAAGGTTTATTGACAAACAAGTACAAAAGGAAACAGCAAACCGTGTTTTGAACTGCCCCTGACTATCGTAATTGTCCCCATAGACACGTTGCTTTGACTTTCTGTAGTGCACGACAGAAAGTACAAATGCATTCATCTTTACTAAATAAAGACGGCGTGGTATTCGCTTATACATTTAAGGTGTGATCTAATACTATTGGAAAGCATTCCAAATAGCAAAAAAAAAAATTGGGGGGGCCGCTTCTTTTGGAAATCTATGTACTCTTTAAGGCGACCCTCACAGCCTTGGCCATTGGTAGGCGCATCCTAACCTCAGGTGAACAGCCTCATGTCTTTATTTTTGATTCGTGCAACGCACGAATCCTTCAAACGCCTTCGAGGGTAGGACACATTCCACTCGTTTTTGAGTAGACAACATTTCGCTATTTTAAGTAATTACGCCTTTGTTATGCTCGATGTGGGTCATGAGCCAACACTTCACTGCGAAACCAAATTAGTGATTAATTCAAAAGCTGTTCATTACCGTAATTGGAGTGAGAAATGCACCAAAATTGCCTCCATACTGCATATATGGTGCGTTCTTCCCAAATATGGCTATTCCAGTCTGAGAACTAGATTCAGATATTTACCGTTATCCCCCTCTGAAAGCGCCTACTAACCTCTGCAATTCCACGGTTAGATACGAGGGGTTGTAAAGTACATCAAGGGAAGAGCCCGTTACATCGGCAGTGTTTTTATCGCAAGTAGATAAAATTTCCCAAAACTTTCATAATTTACTTCACACAAATCAGATTTAGTCAAAATATTCAATATTGGTACAAAATAGGCGGTGGTTTTGTACAGAAATAAGGAAAAGGGTAAATTTGGGGCAATTAAGAAAATGCGGACGACCCCATAAATTGTTAGAATTCACAACACACGTTGTAACTTGATTCGTGCCACGACCGTCTGATACAGGACAGTATATACATTAATGCGACACCCGATACAGATACAACGCCGAGGCCATCCTCAAAAAAGCCGCACCACTGAACTGTGGGACGAACAGTGGTCCCTAGGCCTTGGATTACAGGGGTGCGCTATAACGACTCGCGATAGATTTTAAGGGGTGAGACACAGACCTAAAAAGTCCAGGCAAAACTCGTGGATAGGCGATAATCTGTGGAATATTGGATTTCTGAAAACGTAAAATTGGTGTTATATGAAGTGCTGAATTTCTGTAATTGCGAATATAGAAATACGGTTAATTAAGTTCTTTTTACACAAACAAATTGTAGGGGGGAACTAAACTATTTCAAGATTTCAATAGAGGAAACAAGAATGTGTAGACTCCAGGGCATTTGTAGCAAAATATCTAACCTTGATTCATAAAAATAGATCAATCAACCTAAAGAACATGAAAGGAGCTAAATTTGATACTAAACATTACCAATTCGACCTTGAAATAACTGAAAAAGCATAGAATATAACATTAAAAAACAAAATAATTAAACATTGTTGAAAATTGCAGGTGATTAATACTGGGATGGACCTTGGTGCGAACGAGGGCGGCTCTTTATAGCCGAGTATTGCAGTGCGAAGTTCAATACTATCATGGGTACAAACGGTGAACCGACCTCTCTATTCCGTGAGGTTAATAAATACAGGAGGGACCATCAACTTCATGACTCATGTTCAAGTTTGCTCTGTGAATTACCATGGGGAGGAAATACATCTTACTTAAAGTGACAGGATGAGGATTTTTTGGATACAATTTCTCTCACATATTGCACAGGATCGATTGTAGCCTCCTAACCAAGACGAGCGAGGTTGATTGGACAAACAAGTACAAAAGAGAAACCCCACAAGCAAACCCTTGTTCTTGGAGACCTTGCCTGACTATCGTAATTGTCCCCATTAGATAGAAACCCGTGCTTGACTTTCGTCGGTTTGCACGACAGAAAGACCAAATCACATCTGAATACATAAATACGGCGTTTTCGGCTTATTAATTTCAGGTGTGATCTAATACATTGGAAGCATTCCAAATATGCAAAAAAAAATTGGGGCGCTTCTTTCTGGAAAATCTCCTCATGTCACTTTAAGGCCGACCATCCACAGCCGTGGCCATGGTTAGGCGCCCTCCTAACCTCCAGTTGAACAGCCTCCTGTTCTTTATTTTTTTCGTTCGTGCAACGCACGACCGAATCCTACAAACGCCTCGAGGGTAGACACATTTCCACTCGTTTGGTAGACACATTTCTGCTATTTTAAGTTAGTAATTACCGCCTGTTATGCTCGATGTTGGCTCATTGAGCCAACACTTCACTGGAAAACCAAATAGTGATTCATTCAAAAAAGATGGTCATTAACCGTAATTGAGAGATTATAAATGCAACAAAATGCTCCATAATGCCATATATGGGTGCGTTCTTTACCAATTATGGCTATTCCCAGTCTGAGAATAGATTCAGATATTTACCGTTACTCCCCCTGAAAGCGGCATCCTGAAAGCGCATATATATACCCCTCCATGGGGGCCAAATAATTCCATCGGTTTAGCATAAGAGGGGGTAAAGTTAAATCAATGGAGAAGAGAGCCGATCATCGGGGCAGTGTTTTCATCGCAAGTAAGTATTAACCCTCATTTCCAACCATTTTCATAATTTACTTCACACAAATCAAGGCATGTAGTTCAAAATATTCAATATTGGATACAAAATGGCGGTGGTTTTTTGTACAGAAATAAGGAAAAAAAAAAAGGAAGTTAAATTTGTGGCAAATTAGAGAAAATGAGGCGATAATTTTTAGAATCACTGCTGTTGTTTTGATTGTGCGAGTGATACCAGGGAAGTTATAATTAACTGGAGAACGTCAAGGAGGATTAAAATAAGGAGATGACAATTGTGGACGAACAGTGGTCCCTGGGCCTGGAAATACATGGGGGGCGGGCGCTATAACGACTCGGTTAGATTTTAAGGGGAGTTGGGTGAGACCACACAGAAAATGTCCAGGACAAAACTCGGGGATGGCGGGATTAAGATTGTTGGACTATTTGGAGCTTTTCTTAAAACGTAAAATTGGTTGTTTTATATAAAGCTGTGAATTTCTTGAATGGCGTAATATTAATATAGAATTATACGGTTTTAATTAAGTTCTTTTTACACAACTACATTGGTAGGGAAACTAAACTATTTCCAAGGGATTTCAATAGAAGGAACCAAAATGTGTGGAGTAGACTCCAAGGGGCGTGGGTGTAGTCCCAAATATATAACCTTTGATCATAAAAATAGATTCAAATAAAAAAAAACCTTAAAGAACATTAAAGGAGATAAATTTTGATTACTAAAAATACCAAATTCGACCGGGAAATAACTGAAATAGGCGCATTTGAAAAACAAAATAATTAACATTGTGAAAACATTCAGTGTAGGTTAAACTGGAGGGACCTTGGTGCGATCGAGGGTCGCTATTTATAGCCTACTTGCAGTGCGAAGTTCATACTATCATGGTTACAACGATGAACACGACCTCTATACCGTGAGTTTAATAAATACCGGAGGACCATAATTTTCGTTGGGATTCCACGAACTTCGTATTTTGCATAGCCATATTGAGGGTAAGGAGCAAAAGACACAGCGCTAAGTGTCCACTCCCTGATACGATATTCCCATTGTGACAGTGTAAGGTCGCGTTCATACTTCACTGAATTGCAGTGCAGCGCTGCAATGGCACCTACCAAAATCGTCACTGCAATCACTAGCAGTATTGCAACCAATGGCGTCTGCAACGAAGTTAAAATTATTTTCACTGCGATGCAGCAAGCTGCAGTGAGGTGCAGTCAGTGGTGCAGTGTGCCAATTTTCCTGCAATACTTCGCAAGTTTACTGCAACGTACTGGCAACCGGTTACCTGCAGTGACCTGGGATGGACCTGCAGTAATCGATTAGGAGTGCAGCGAAGTGACGGAACATTGCTGTAAATTACTGCACTGCACTGCCGTGGAAGTATGAACGTACCTTTCATATACTAATTCGTCCGAATCTCTGTTGAGATACACCTTGTTTTGGTGTCAAGTTTTGGGCATTTTCGGGATATTTTGTTGAAAATTGGATGAAGAACCACCAAAGACGTAGAAGTAGGCTAGGCCCTGGCATCTGGATGAATTTTGAGTAGTTTCCTATCCATCCCCAATGATAATTAGCACGATTCATCTTGCTTCTTCACTGGTGGCGACTTTTGTTTTGTCTCTTTTCATTTTTCACTTGGATTTTTATCATTTTCATTTTTACTCTACTATTTACTATAATTCAAAGCGCCTTATGTAAAGACAATGATAAAAAGCGAAGGCCAGATGCATATAATGCAGACGAATCGTGCTACCAATGATGGGTAAATTCTGACGTAACGCGTATGTATGTTTTAGGCCATGGCATTGAAATAAAGCTTTAGATTTGCGTCCGGACATTTTTGTGTCGCCCTGAACGAATGTTCTTGAGGCACATACTTGTCCAAGTTTTGTGTGTCCGTATGTCCGGCCGTCCGTAAGTCCGTCCGTCTATGTCCCTGCGCCCGTTTGACTCGGTTTTACTTTTTTAAAATGCTCTGCAGGCTAAACGCTATCCCCTATTTACTTCAAACCTTGATAGATCATGATAGAGTGAGGTGCCGCAATATTCATATGTGGTATGCTTTTGGCGCAATTGCATATTCAATGAATTTTAATGAGCCTTAATTGCATATTTTTCAGACATTTCGGAAATGCTCTGCTGGCTATTGCATATTTCTGAATATTAATTAGCCTTATTTTGAACCGGTGAAAAAATGACAAACACTTCCCCTCAAGGCTTGTGTATAAGTTATCTTGAGTTCCGTAAGGTGTATAATGATGCAACTGGGTGGAAGGAAGCGGGTTTTTTTTTTAGAGTTCTTGACCTGATTAATTTTGGCTATTTCGAGCAAAATACATATGCATTGTGTCCCTGAAGCGAATGTTCATGGAGCACTACATCCAAATTCTGTGTGTCCGTATGTCCATCCGTATGTCCATCCGTAGGTCCGTCCGTCTGCCGTTCCGTATGACCCCGGGTTAACCTTTTTAAAATGCTCTGCAGGCAGGCTAAACGCTATTCCCCCGTTACTTCAAACTTGATAGATATAGAGTGAGGGCCGCAATATATGTGGTAGCTTTGGCCTGCATTATTTGCATATTCATGAATTGTAATTAGGCTTAGTTTGCATATTTTTCATACATTTTGGTTAACACTTCTTTGAAATGCTCTGCTGGCTTGCTGGCTAAACGCTAATCCCGATTTAACTTTCAAACTTGATAGGATGATAGATGAGGTGCGCAAATATTATGTGTAGGCTTTTGCATTATTTGTATATTCATGAATATTAATTAGCTTATTTTTGCCCGTCAAAATGACAACCCTTCCCCCCCTCGAGCAGGCCTTGTGTGCAAACTATCTGGAGTTCCGTAAGGTGTATAATGATTAACGTGGTGGAAGGAAGCGGGTGTAAAGAGTTCTTGACCTGATTAGATGCTAGGGCTATTTCGAGCAAATTACTATGCCAATGAGGCTAATGTACAAATCAGCATAATCACTACATTTTTAAAACGGTACATCGCTACAAAAATCCTGTAATGCACGAAAACCCATTGGGGTGCGCATCTTCTTTGCCATTTTGAACGTTTCCTGAGACATGCGGCTTAGGTATGCAAATGAGCTCATTAAATATGCATAATTGCCTGTACGCTCAAATGTACACAATCGTATATGCAATATTCCTTTGCTACATAAAAACTACTATACCAATACATCTTGCCGTACCTCTTGTGTGTGAAATCATAATCGGAGGGGAGAGTGGGGTGTTGGTGAGGGGGAAGGGTGGGGGTTAAGAGGGGGCAGAGGTGGGTGGGTGCGTGGGAGGGTCGGGGTGGTGTGCATCTGGGTAGGGTCGGGTGGTGGCCGTCGGAAGGGTGGGGTGCGTCGGGAAGGGTGGGGTGCATCGGCGACGTCAGGGTAAACTCTCATCATGACCTTGGTGACTTTGGTGTGCTCTTGTGACTTTGTGTGACCTTGCTGACTTTGGTGGTGACCTTGGGGGTGACTCGTGTGACTTGTTACTTCGTATGACCTTTGTGACCCCATCGACCTTAGTATCCTCACATGACCTTGCTGACCTCACAGCACATTTATAGCCCATTCACAAATCGGTGTTCCGGGGATGCTGTCGGGTGGATGCACCGGGGAGGGGGTGGGTGGTGTCGGAGGGGGCAGGGGGGTGCGTCGGGGAATGTGGAGGTGGTTGGGGCGGGTGTTGTGACCTTGGTGACCTTGCGTGACCTTGGTGACCCCATGTGACCTCTGTTACCCCATGTGACCTTTGTTACCTCCTGTGACTCTTTGTGACCAAACATGTGACCTTTGTGACCCCCTTTGGCCTTTGTGACCCCATGTGACCTTGGTGCCCCATGTGCGATCTTAGTGACCTCAGTGAACCCATGTGACTTGGTGACCCCACGTACCTTGGTGACTCCATGTGACCTTTGTGACCCCATGTGATCTTTGTGACCCTATCGACCTTGTGACCCATGTAAAAAATCATTTAAAAAAGAATATGAAAAATACATAGCGTGACGGTCCCGTAAATGGCCGGGAGCGGATGAGGAGGGGGCTTCACCGCGGTGAAAACACAGGGCTTCACCGCAGTGAAAACACCACCAGGTAAAGCCAGGGAATCCCCGTGTCGCCGGTGAAAACAAGTTTCGCAAATCAAAAATTCTGATCAATCGAAAATACATAGGCGAAAAAGCTTAATCAAAATTCCAGACCATTCCATCATTACAAAATTAAGGACCGTTCTTTATTTTTAAAGGCCATTGCATCAGTTACCAATTAGCCATTCCCTTCAGGGTCATCCCAAACCGGGCTGCAAAGTAACCACCGTCCCAAAACAACCCACCAACCACAGGTTGCAACGAATCCACACGAGCGTGACGCTCTTGTTAGTACTATAATTCAAATAAAATTGGGTTACATCTGAGACGCAGCCAGTATAAAAATTATTAATAATGTGTCCATTTATACTCGCGCGCATCCGCCCGATAGGACGCTCAAGCACAGCGCCATTGCCATGCCAATCAGAATCGTCAACAATTATTTCGCTTCATGGGTGGCAGCCGGCTAAGCGCACAACATCCCTTGGCTGTAAATATATAATAATAAAAGATGGTGGTCGCATTTTTGAATATATTTAGCATATTTATTGGCTACTCCTGAAAAAATAGAATAAAAGCTGAAGGAGACTTAAAACATTATAACAAAAATACACACATAAAACCCTATGTAAACTATATTATGTAAACCCCCGCATTATGTAGAAAATTAATATTTATGTAAAGCTGTAAATATACCGGTATCATAACATTTGAAAGTTATAACTACATTTTGTATATGCATATATTATTTTACTTATTTATATGTAAATTTACACGATCGTTTGTAAAAAGAAACAACAAGACATAAATATGTAAACAAACTCATTTATATTTGTTTTGTACCAAATTATGAAAGCGCGGTAAAAGTTAGCGAAGTTTACATAAATTTATGTAAAATCAGGGACTGTCACGACACAAGCGAGCTCGGCACAATTGAAAAGGGAGGATCTTGGAGAGTGGCGTAGCCGCATTGGAGTCTTGGTATTGGGGACTTATTTAAAGATTGTTCTATCTGTAATCGATGCGTTTGGTGTACACTATCATCCTTATTCTAGTACCAGGGAATATGTGCTGCTTATAATTCTCAGGATGATGGTCATGACGAAAAAGTAAGCTTTATCTCAGTCAAGTTGAACACAACAGGGTCAGTTGTAGTGCGATTAGAAGTTTGGGCTCATACGAGAACCACATTGTTACACTGTAGTATTGTACAGGCATACAGCTGTCACTTGTAATAACTCGCCTCCTCCCCCCCCAGGGAAGGTTGGCGCCAATTGGTCAGTCACTTATATACTGTGGTTTTTTTTTGAGCTCAATAAACTTGTTGAATTCTTAATGTCTGTTGTGACTATTTTTGTGTGAAATTATTTTCCCTAATTTACATCTATATTATTTCACATTTTACATAATTGTGTCACATGTTTAATAATTTCAATGTAAGCATTTTACATAATTGTTTCAAATATTTACATAACTTATTATGTAAAAAATTACATATTGAGTTCAACTATTATAACATAAATAACAAGTGATATTACATAATTTACATAATTCATAATTCTTACAAGAATTATTAATAAATTATGGTGTTTTTTTAATTTTACTAATGATTTGGTACATGTTGACACAACTGATTTACATTAATTTTATGTGCACTTTTACATAATTAATGTGTAACATTTTACATTTACAAGTTTTACTATTGTTACATAAAAATTATGGTGTTCTGTTTTTACAATCGTAAACATGCAATTTTTTACACAGGCTGTGGTAATTTTTCTAATTTCTCTGTGTGTATGATAAATAACCTTTACGTTATTATATTATGGCTCATTTCATGCTAATATTCTTGAAACGATACCATATGGTAATGAAAATATAGTTAAATGGTGTAACGATAGGGGCGTTACATTTTCAATGATCCTTGCTTTTGATGCAATAAGTTAATGGGTATGGTGGTCCTAAGCATTGATTAATGCTGCAATATGTGGTCCTTTGAAATATGTTAAAATGTATATAGACATTGGAGTGATTTTGCTTGCAGCTGCTGCACAACATGGTCATGAAAATATAGCTAGATTTTGTATAGAATTGGGTGCTACTAATTAAAGCTGACTCAACTTTCCAGATGAGGGGTGCCTCTTTCTCTAACAATTGGTGTTTTTTTGCATTTACTAATTCTTGTCCACATAATAATCACTGTTGAAATAGCTAAAGCTCACTGTCCTTCACTATAGAAAATCAAACTTTCCCGGACTCCGGAAATGGTTATAACCCATTTATCCTCTATGGTACTGCTACACTATCACGTAATTGTTTACTATACCAAAACGAAAAACCTGTTTCACCCAAACTTTGGATTTGAGCCTTTTAGGTGACTACTTTTGTTTTTTAGTTAACTATTTTAAATTATTACCAAAAATATTTTTCCAAAGTCAGAACCTTTAAATGTAGCCGTAGATTTTGTGTCCGAATAAGGTCATGCAATGTCATAAAATATAGTTACCTTTACGGAGACGCTGTGGGTGTCCTTCCGTTACCAAGCCAACTATGGCAGTTTCCATTAACCAAAAGCGT
>JAMKCH010058765.1:0-30681 GCA_023653785.1 Ophioderma brevispina | reverse complement strand
AATGATTATGGGGGCACACCGCAAAGGACATTTAGATTTAAGAGCAATACAAATAGCATTCGGTCTCAATGGGTGTATTCTCAACGATCCAGAGTGAACAAGGACACATGCTGGGTATCTAATCGAACTAAAAACCTGTCGTTTAAAAAATATCTATCTGAAGCGTTCTAACATATTCAAGAAATATTGTGTAATTCTAAGTAAGTTGAAACACTTTGTCCAAAACGTGCGTTATGTATTTATTGCCAATAATTGCCTTAATTTTTCATCTTGGATTCTTTCATGGGGGTAATACTCATAGGATATACTTGGATAAATTAGTCAAATTACAGAGAAAGAGACCTGTAAGAACCATATTCAATGTCCCCCCCCCACCCCCATTTTAAGAGCTCATTCTGGACCACTATTTAAGAGAATTATAAACTCTAAATAATTTAGAGTTTGTACAAATATAATCTTGCTATTTTATTTTTAAAGTGCATTTTACGGCTGATCTTCCTAAACTTTTTGATGACTACTTCATCAAAATCGTAATATCCTCTTATCAACACACGAAAACCTCCACGATTTCAATTAGTAAAGAACAACAACTTATTAGCATCTAAAATCGTTAGTCATTGGGTACAAAAGTTTGGAATCACACTGTAACAATGGTGTCTTGGCAAAAGCCACTTATTTGTCATCAATTTTGAGAGCTGTATCTATTTAGGACCAAAGTCCATGTCTTATACAAACCTGTTCAAATGTCATGTCTCTTTGCAAGACACTAATTCACAGGTCATGTGTTTAAATGCAAGACCCTTTGATGGGTGTTTGTTACGACGTGTCTTTGTCAATCAATTGTTGGAAACATGTATGGCTGGAAGACGCGTCTTGTTCTAGATTAATGTTTTTATTGGTTTCTGTTTTTTTTTTAGTTTCTATTAATTAGACATGTCTATTGCCAAGACATGTCTATGACATATGGACAGCCCAAGACCCATTTTTACAAGTGCATCTAACAGCTTGATTTGTGAATAAGTTCAAACGTTCAGGTTCATTCAAACGTAAATTAAAAACCATTTGTTTTATGTTATATGAGTAAATCTGACATTTATAGATTTATAGGGAATAGTTTTTTGGACCTTAACGGTCATTTTTCTCATGTCATACTTGTTCGAAACAAAAACCGTTTGCTGTACACTAAATTTTACCAGTACCGAGTACTCGTTTATTGCCGTTGTAATTTTTGTTGCGCCACAAAATGTGCGCGTAGATTAAAGGAGGCGCACTAAACCCGAGCGTGCATGGAGTGATGCATTATCTACTCGTACAACTCGTTGGTGCATTGTGGGATAGGAGGAATTCGGTAAAAAAATGATTTCCTGGTAGTAAACCCGAGGAGGCCACGTAATGGCTGTGGTTAAATATTGTAGAATCTATTGATTGATAAAACTACCCACAATGTTTCCAACGTTAGTAACAGTCCATAACGGGCTTTGTGCTGGCTATATGAGAAGTCCTTGTGAACAACTCTAGTTTGACTGAAATATTTGGTTCACTTAACTCTCCTTTTGCCCTTGTTAACTACCTCCTCCTTTAGACCCCTATGTTGTTGACTAGCTCTCCTTTTGCCCTTGTGGACTACCTCCATATGCCCTTGTCAAAACTCTCCTTTTGCCTTGTCTGATTTAACTCTCCATACTCACCTATCCTAAAACTCACCAAATAACCAATCCCTTGTTATCCGGGATCTAATAGATGCCATCTAGAAGGACTCTCGTTTAATCACCAGCTGACCTTGCCATCGCGCGCGTAGAGCCTCTCCTCCGCGCTCGGTGCCTCGGTCACAGGGGGGGGGTGAGATGACACAGGGCAGGAAGAGGGGTCCTTCCTAGATGGACTAAGGATCTATTGTGGCGTCACTTAGGGTACGCGACCATTAGATTTTTTTGCGGGGGGGCGCAGCCTAGGTGGATTTTAGTCCTGATAATTTTTTTTTTTTTTTCGAGTTGGGGGCGTACTGACAAACGGTTTGTCAACCCTTCAATCTGCCAATTTTTTTTTTTCTTTCACTCTTGTATGTGACAATTTTATTTTTCGTCCTTACCTGGCAAGCAAAACTTTTTTTTTCTCCCCGTCAAGCTTGTTTTTTTCTCCTTTTTTTATTAATGGTGATTTTGGGGCCCTGTTAAAACTTACCAATTTTTGAAATGGTATGGTATTCCTGTTAATGAAATCTCTATCAGATAGCATACCAATTTATCGTTGAGTTTATTTGAAGCAAATTATTTCTTTACACAAATAGGTATAAGAAATCAAGATTCGAAAGGATGGGGTCTAGTGGCCAAGCTTCTAACCACTTGTCCCGCTTTGTCTACTAGACCGCGCCTTCGGTATACTTGATTAAGCATATGGTTTTAATGACATTTTGGAAGGTTTGCTTTGACCTTTGTGTCTTGTATAATTTTAGGCTTATAGCTAAATAATTTGTCATTATGCATTCAGAGAGTAAAAGAATATCAGTTTGTACTTTTTATGATATTGAGTTTGTATTTAGTGCACGGTTTGATGGTGCTCTTAATGTGGTTTTTTACGCGCGCTTGAGGTTTTACGGAAAAGCGCTATAGTGAAATGTGGTTTTAGTTTATTATTATTTAGTTATGGAATGTTTTGGGCATCAGTGTGTACCTGCTGTCACCTAAAAGGTACCAGCAGAGTCCCCGAGAGAGTTCTCCACTATGGAAGGTATGCACAGAACGGCACCATGTCACTGTGGGTGTGTCACTATTTTCGTGTATATTGTGCATTTATGGTCGGGGCTAATCTACCCAAAGGCACATGACTTGAGGGGAGTTTGAGGGGGATGTTCCCTCCGAGCCAGAAGAAATTTGGCAAATGCCTTCAAAATAACGCGTAAGATGCAATATTTTGAGGAGATTTATGATATTTTGCAAGCAGAAGGCGTAAAAAAAGCAAAATTAATCCGCGGGATAGAATATCAAAATTTTCCCTCTTAAGAAGATAAAATTTGTCACTCAAGATTTTACAAATTTCCTTTTAAATATTCTTATGTATTATACTTTATTTTAAGGGTCAAAAAGGTCCCTCACACATAGCACAATTTCCCCGGGAATGACTTCCCGTCCCAAATTCCCCACTTTTTTGCTCAGTCATTTTTGACAAGTTAAAGTCTGACTCAGGGAATTCGACAAATGATATAATATTGTTGAGTAGAAATAACATAGTCATCTAGAAATAAAGATAGGCTATGTTCAAAATTCCAACGTTTGAGATGAATCGTATCTTTCATTTTTCCGTTTCATCTAGACATTTATGCACAGTATAACAGTACTATAGGTGATACCGGTGTATGACAAAAAATCCCGATCCGTAAGAATTTTAGCAAAAAGTTGTGATTTTCGGTATGAAGGACTTTCGATTTGAGCTTAGTTATTTTCACACAAAAAAATGATAGTAACAAGCATCACTGGTCTCACAACCATGGATAGGCAATCCTCCACACGAGATGAATAGCGAGCCGGTTAATTACCGGAAGTGCGCCTCGTCCCTTTTGACTCTACCCAAACCTTCACTCGGTTGCACGGGTTTCTATGGGATGAGTATACATTATTTGTGCCTTATAAAGTACTTTTTCTGAAACCAATATCTGAGAATAATCAAGCATGTTTGCAAATTTGTAGGTGTATGTTGCGCCGTTTTGCCTGAATTAACTGTGATTAGAAGTAACGAATTAGTTCGTAAGGTAATTTGCGACCGTATTAGAATTGATGGTGTCCACGTACGTAGCTATACACTGTACATAATACTGTATATGCACTTGCATTGCCACTAGACTAGACTATGTGCGTGCTAAATGCTATAAAACTCCATGGGAATCCGACCGGTATGAGCACTAATACTTTAGTTCACTATATCTAGTATTTTAATTTTGCATGATACTGTTCCGCGGAACATGCAGAAATGGATCACAATTAGGCCTAAGGGATAGCGTTGTTTTACATTTATTAAACACAGATTCACTAGACACTAGCTTATAAATCAAGGACCACAAGTTCAGTTCCTTCCATTTTAATTTCCCATTGAGTTTTAAAGACAATGATTTTTGGGTGTCAGTATACGAGAACCCAGTAGACTGCAGTGCGATTGTTAGCTTTCTTCAAATCAAGATTTGGGATCCGATAGGGGGGGGGGGGGGTGGATTCCGGGTTTGTTGAGTACCCGTTCTCATTCCATGGTTCTTGAAAGTGTACCCCTAAAAGGATACAAGACCAATTTTCAGTGAAAAAATCCTCTAACGGGAGTCTACAGACCATTTTTTGATAAAATTAATAACTTAGTGTAGCGGGGAACGGCGGGAAGCCGCCCCGGAGGACTCGCGGGTAGTTGCAAGGGCAGAACCTTGCGCTCCTTCTGAAATGACGCACGTGACTCGATAAATCAGTTTCTTCTCAAAATTTTATTACACCAGCCTTCGTCTCGTCGTCAAATTACATCACACTCAAGTACCTGATAAAGGAATACAGCAGACTGAACGTTTTCCCGCTGGAATCCCATCATGTGATAGGTCATGCATCGTAACCTCGAGTCCCAAGTTGGGTGTTGCGCTGCTTGGGCAATTCGTGACCTCCGTGGCGGCTTCACGCGGATTTGGCAGAAGGCCTGAACCTTTCTAAAGAGATCACGATTCTTACATTTTACTTGCATAATTAGTACTGATTATGGAAATTAAATTTGGTATGCAGAGAGCATGCATAACCATTTTGGTCATTAATTTGTGACAAATAATAAACTAAGAAAATACAATCTACTTCCATCCCCTTTCACAATCCCCCTCCCCAATTTGTCCTCCGGCACACAGACGTATTTAAGTTCAAACGGGATGGAATGCGCACCGAGCTGCCATTCGTTAATCTCGATAAAAAACTACAATCTTCTTTTGACGCCACAGCAGTCAAGCAGTATCATCGCTCCATTCCAGGTGTTGCATCACAGCGTCAGTGTTGTCATCGTAACAGCCCGGTTCGGCCTTGTTCAAGTATTGCAGAATACCCACCAGTTTAGTGTCGTCATCATCCAACTGTCGCCACCTTGCCGCATCCAGTCCCGTGGTGTGAGCGCCTGTGTGTTGGCCCCCTTCACACCATCACTGCCGTCAACACGGCCGTCCGCAATGTTTTGACGAGTACTCCCGACAGTATGCACTTGGCTGTACCTCACTACCGCTCCGGACGCCGTCGTCCCTATCGCTACGGAATTCCATTGTCAGTGACAATTTTAGTGGATCACCCCATTAACAGCACACCACCAGACTGGTTCGGTCTTTTGTTCATATTGGTACACATTATTCTGGTATCTCATCAATAACCTGGCCTCGGCGCTGTTCGGTTTTACTCTTGAAGCCCGCAGCATTCATCTCCAAGGTGCAGTTATCTAGTACTCTGGCTACTCCTATCGACCGTCAATGTGAGGTCTTTCGGACCGCTGGTCCGTCAACCAAGTCCGTCTGGCCCCTTTGCCACCCTCTCAGTCCAATCCGGCCCGTCTGGCCATCCAAAGAAGTCGTCCGGCGCGTCTGCCAAGCCATCCAAAGTTGTCCGGCCCATCTGCCATTAATCTCTAATCGTCCGGCGCGTCTGCCCGGTCATCCAAAGTTGTCCGGCCCGTCCTGCCATTCATCCAAGTCGTCTGGCGCGTCCCTGCCATTCATCCAAAGTCGCCTGCTCGTCTGCCATTCAAAGTCCATGCGGCACGTCTGCCATTCGTCTCAATTCAGTCGGCCGCTGGCCACACATCCCCGGTCATGATGGAAGCTGCAATCTTTAAATTTCGTTCCACCGTTGAACAAAGCTGCACTACCACCTGTGTTTGGCTCACCAGCCCGCAATGCCCTATGCTTGTCTAATTATGGTCATACCATCCAAATGCTCACGAACACATTTCATGCTTGATTAGTTTGATTGTCGCCCGATCATTGGATGATTTCTTGTAGAAATTACTTTAATATACAAGGTTTCTCAATCCTCCTATTTCCTTCTCGCCCTACATCTACAAATCAATGTATCTTACATATTCCACAACAGCGGACCTATGGGGCTTGCGCCGCTCGCGCTTAGGGTTCCATTCCTCCTTGGTTCCGTGCCGCAACTACTACATCAGGCTCATCGGCCCGACTGCATGGCCTCAGTTATCTTTCTCCGCGAAATCGCACTTCCAATACTTCCGTTCCTCTGCCTCATCGGCCTCCGCACTTCTCCCCGGTATATACTTTATGTGTATGTCCGGATCGAAGTATACGCTCTTCCTGACTTTCCCTCGGCCTTCGGCACGTCCCCACTTTCAGCCTCTCTCCATTACCACGTCTCTCACAACCCTTCTAGAGGCTCATTGTTTGCTTCTCAACCTGTTGCGACGTCGTCCACTCCACTTCAATCCTCCACGCCGCCAATCCGCTCCTGGTCTTCTCCTGACTCCCCTTCTTTTACTGCAGGCAGCTCGTCAATCGCAAGCCAACTCGACCATGACTAAGTTATCTCCTCTTATCGTAGGAGCCCCATCCTCGTCAGGTTTCCCTTCTTCTGCGTCACCATCCTTTCGTCTTCCATTCCGGCTGCAGCTGCTACTCTCTTGTCGTCGCGACCACCGTTCCTTCTAAAGGCCTCTCTATCCCGTTGCCAACAGGTCCAACCTCGGGCTCTACTTCTGGGCACATGGTAGTCCTATCCCACCAACTCTGGTCCTTCATAGAGCTTTAAACCTATCCCGCATGAACTACTCCTCGGCTTACTGCGGGCAGACCTCTGGAATCCGGAAGACAACATCTGAGAGCGCGGTTACCACCAGCTATGGGCCCTCCCACGGCAGGGCTAACTTTCTGGAAGTCGCAACCAACTTCCGCGATGGTTATACAACCAGACCGAACTGACCTGCCCTACACACAGGACCATGCACCAAAACGTCGTAGTTCCTTTTTCTGTCTCTTTCATACTGAACTCCAAGCGTGCCTTGCCCTCCATGAATTCCCTAATACGCTCTCTCAACTCTCCCCGCATAGTCTGTTTCGCATTCCTCCTTCATCTGGTCTCCACCCAACCACCAAGTCAACGAGAACACACTTACTTCCCGCCCCAACATCATCATATTTGGGCTCTCGCTCGCCGGTCGACTCTTGAACATTGAACGATAGCGAAGCCCACATATGAGAGATACTGGTCCCATCCTATCTGATTCTGGAACGGTTGATTCATGAGTGACACTGCATTGGATAGTTCCCGGTTTTAACGCTCGACAAGGCAATCCGACTTGGGGTTGTTACGGAGTCGTAACGGGTCTTCTCAATCCCCATATCCGTCACATCTCTCGATACCTCGACTCGAAGTTAACGACTGCCCTGGTCGGAATGGAGTTCCTTAGGAACTCCAAACCTACAGACGAACTCATCCACCACTTCCTGCAACCGTCTCGGCACATTGAACTCTTTGCATATGCCTCCATCCACTGGGTCCAGTAATCGCCACGACCTAAGATATATGCATTCCCATCAACCGTCTCGGTCAGAGGTCCCAACACATCCAATGCTACCAACCCGCTCCAGAGGCCCTACTTGTACGGTTGAAGTGGGGCTCGTTGACGCTTTGGCGGTCCCTTCCCTCCTCGCGCAGCCTACGCACTGCGTAGATAGGACCTCACGTCGGCACTCATCCACACCCAATAGTACCTTTCATGAACCTTTGGTAGGGTCTTGTTCCGACCCAGGTGCGCTCCTGCCTTCGATGCATGCAGTTCATCTAGCACTCGCTCCCCGCATTGTCCTTGGTAGCATGACCAGCCACTTATAGTCTTCCCCATCTCCACTCTCCCATCTCTTCATCAGGATGCCTTCCTTTACTGCCACATGTCCCATTGGCCCCATAACGTCTCAATGCAGATGACAAGGGGGGGGCAGAATACAATCTTTCCATGGGGGTCCTCCCTCTCCAGCCCCTTTCTCCTCAGGAAACAGAGCCATTTCTCGTCCGCCAACTGCGCCTCACTTATCATCTCTAGGTGATCCCGGTTTGTATAGTCACATTAACGAACTTCAACCACCACGGGGTCAGGGTTTCTATCGCTTTCCAGGCTTGTCGATCCTGTGTTCCCTCCCGACTCTGAACCGGTCCCGCTTCGGCAGAATGAGTAACTGCGGTCCACCATCCACTTCAGGCCCCTGCACACGTCCAAACCCGTCATGTTTGGCACCTCGCTCCGCACACGTGTCATCTGGTCCTGCTGCTTCTGTCTCCTCGTTCAGCAGCCTCCTCATTTTGGACATTCTTACCTCCATCCGCCCACAACTGTCTACAGGGAATTCTTGAAAGCCCTGTCTGCGTTAGAATGGCCGTCTTCCCGGTCTGTACTCCAAATCGATGTTGAAACTGACAGCACCTCAAAGCCATAACATCCGCCAGCTGAACCCTCAGGGTTTGAGTTACACAACCACCTTAGCGCCCGTGGTCCGTCCTCGCTTTCACCTTGCTTCCTCTAGGTAATGACGATACTTTTTGAGGAATCCAACCACAGTCAAGAAGCTCGCTTTCTCGTCCACGTACAGTTCGCTCTGGCCGGACCATGACTTGCTGCCATAAGCATGAACCCTCTCCCCGCCATCCTGCTCGTGTTACATACGGATACGCCGCCCCCTATTGCAAATTTGCTGGCGTCAGTTGTCTAAGATGAATTGGCCCCCTGCCGCGGGTAAGCCAAAATTGGAACACTGATCAGCAACTCTTTTAACGTGTTGAACGCATCGTCACATTCGCTCGTCAATTCAAACACCAACTTCTTCTCTGTAAGCCGATGGAGAGGTGCCGCGACATCAGCAAATCCCGGATAAACCGACCGATAGTACGACCCAGTCCCAAGAACTAACGCACCCGCGTGGGCGTCTTTGGCGTCGCCATCCCGAACTGCTGCAAATCTTCAATCTATCTTGGACGGATCCGTATGAATACCCCTTTCCGATAACTAAACAAATGGCCCAAATACGACGGACGTCACCTCCTTTTGAAATGGTGACACTTTTAGGGCGTGATTTCATCAACCCGCTTCCCGGAACCTCTCTCTCTGCAAACCTCCTCTAAACCGATTACGGTACGGAACTCCGACACGGTTTCTAACCTGAACACAATCACGTCCGTCTAATAAACAAGGAGCGTCTCCATCTCAATCCAGCCAACACTCTATCCATCAATCTTTCAATCGTTGATGGCGCATTGCAAAGGCAAATGGTAGGACGTTCCAAGCAATAACGTCCCGCTTGTGGTGGATCAGGCAGATTTTCTCTAGCGTCCGTGTTCATCTCAACCTGCCAGTAGCCTGAGCCAAATCGAAGTTGTAAAGTACTTTGGCGCCCCCTCAAGCATCCAACGAATCATCGACTCGCGGCAAAGGATACGCGTCCTTCATCGTGACCTCATTCACCCTTCGAAATCCAGAACAAGAGGCTCTTAGAGCCATCCTCCTTCTTGCAGCTAACAACAACACACTGGGCTCGACCAAGCACTATCTGAAGGCTGTATTAGCCTTTCTTTCTCCAACACTCGTTCACTTTTCCCTCCACCTCCTCACGCTGCTGCGGGGATGACCCCTCCTCCATGGCTGCCGAATAGGGCCGGGCACTCCCAGTATCAATGTCGTGCTTCACCTTCGTCCGTCCTACCAATTCGCCTCCCCACTAGAGACACATCCTGAGAGTTGCTAATAACTCCGCCACCTTTTCTCCTCTCTCCTTCTCCCCATGGGTAGTACTCTTCTCTAACAGCTCCTTCAGATGTTTCAGCTCACCTCCACCGGTTCACCATTTGATCTCGCCCCACCATCCTAGTCCGCCAACCCTCATTCCTCCCGCCACCAGCACAAACTTGCTTAGCGTAGCGCCTTGTTTCACTCTCGAGAAAGTCACAAAAAAAAAAAACACATTAGTAATTGTACCTGATACCCACAGTCTTAATTAAACTTTCATCACTATACCTCTTGCCACCAATAGCCGCTATCGTAAAGTGGGCCCACCATTAACGGCTCTACTACTCCCAACCGCTCCTCGACCTTCGCACGATTCCGGTATTTGGGAAGCTCCCTCCCCACCTATCTCGTCCGACCTGAATGACCCTAGTAACTCACCCACTCCCCCTCGTCTGCATCAATATCGCCGCAGATACAACTACTTGATTCGCGGCCGGCACACTATATCTTCAACAGCCACAACCTTGAGTGTTGGCGTTAGCTCATGCGTGGAATGACATTGTACCTTTTCACCCCACGTGGGAGCTGCTGTTGACCATAATCCGATTATCGCCCCAGTTTTTTTCAGGAATCCCATCCCCCAACCTGCCTTTTCTCAACGTCCTGCGACAATCACAACTCAGCGCATGCACCATTTTCCCACCCTATCTCCAGGTTTTGCTATTCCCCCCGTCTTTACTTGTCGCCCCTCGGCCCTGGATGAGCTGGGTATAGAACCGAAGTCGCTTAGGTCGTTTCTCATCCGGAATCATCTGGTACAACTCCTTCGGCACAAGCGAATTTGAAGTCCAGTGTCTAGCAGAAATGATGTAGATAACCCATGTAACAACACCAGTACATACATGTCCGCCTTGGTAGCACTCATCACATCCTCTGACATTGTCATCACCTCAACATCACTAAGATGCAACCACCCTCCGTTTGAATCCCTTTCTCGCTTCGGCCGTCCCATCTCCTGCCGCGTCCTGTCCACCACTCCTGCCGTTTCTTTCTTCGCCCCGCCATCTCAGTCGACACCTACGCTCTCCCCCTTTCGTAATCTCCCTACTTTCTTTTAACATTGCACCTTACGTACGCCTTATGTACCACCCCCTTGCGTTCCCATCCCCCCGGCACCAATGCCGTTCTTGGGTTTAAACTGCACGCGGTCCGCTTCTTGCCGCCGTCCCTCCCATGGGCCCTTGGGGTTGGCCCGATCGCGTTTCCTCCTTCCTCCCGACATCTTGCAATGATAGGAACGTGTGCCCTTTCCCCTTCCTGTCTACATCTGCGACACAAAGACCACATCACTGTAACGGCAATTCTTCGTAGTGTGACCCAACTCTTCTCAGCGTAAACACCGCACCTCTCTCGGATGTACCGTCTCGCTACAATCTCGTGCGAAATTTTCCCGGCTTCTGGCAATTAAAAGCAATGGTGGTCCCGGTGGGGGCGGTGGGCGTTCGTTCTGCGGGGATATTTCCACGTTTCTGTGCTGTTCCACTGCTCTGTCTTTGATACCCGTTAGACGATGCCGCCCTTGTCTGCTTCGTCCGTTGGCCGACCTAGACCCCTCTCTTACAGATCTTTCAGCTCCTCAACAATGCTTCCATCCCCGCTTCCGTGCATCCTCTTTGCTCTAAACTTGGCGAAATCCACTGTCGGGGTTGACTGAGACTCAACCAATCCTCGTGTGCACCAGCGTACTCCTACTCCTCGACTTCCCACTAACGGTGAACGAGTTTCTTCGCCTGAGCCTTCCTGATTGCCTTCCTCTAGTGCCATGGCCAGGCCTCGCCTGGAATAGATCTTTCCGGATGACCGACTCTGCTATTGCATCTTAATTACCCCCCTGCCACAATCCTACGTCCTTCGCAGTCTGGTCACTGGCGTGGAAACGCTAGGCCGTTAGTCTCTTTATGTCCATCCTAATGCAGGACAGACTCTCCCCCCTGTCTCCTCCCCCTCCCCCGGCCTCTTCTCCCGCCGCTGCAATTCTTGAAGGTAATTTTCGGCACACTCCCTCGGCCTCTCCCTCGGCCCGAACTCCTTCTCTATCACGTCCCTCAGTTTGCAACGGTCCATCTCCTTCGGGTTAACGTCTTTAATGCTCAAGGCAGACAATGCATCCCCTGGCAACAGGTAACAAGCTGAATGTCGCTTCTTATCAGTCCATTTATTGTATTTTCCTACAAGGCCTCGAATGCAGTCCGAAATCCTTCCAGGTTGTTTCCCGTCGTATTTCAAGACCTTCTTTTCATATTTCGCCTCTCTCCATATCTTGCTGCAAACTCTGCTGCATTCGTGAACCTTCTTCTTTCTCCTCTCCACGGAGGTAGGTTCCAACAAGTCCCGGGTTCACTACTATACCCTATCGGTCTGTTACTAGACGTCTACCTTATCTACCTCATATCCCCCCATCTTTCTTCCCGCCTGCTTCTCTCTCAGATGCGGTGCAACATACCGTGGCGAGGCACTGTTCGGTCTCATGTAGCGAGAGTTACTACCTCTATCTTTATTGCTATCTTCATTTCGCATCCGTGTCACTAAGGAACACTAATTCACCACCACTCTGTTTCATAAGGCAAGGTGACGGCGTCTCCCTCTTTCCCTGTCAGGCGACCCCGCTCCTCCTTGGCACTGCTGGTCCACGTCCGCACACGCTCCCGCCGACCGACCCAATCTCCCTAACTCTCTCCTTCCTTGCTTAGTGCTTGTACTCCTCCACTCTTCATACTCCGCTCACTGTGCCTCGCCATCCTTCCCCTCGCAATCTGCCCGTCTCTTTCCTCCTTGAACTCTAGCCGTTTCCGTATCTCTCCCACTTCCCCCTCTTCGAACTTGTTTCCTCCCGAGCGTAATACTTCCTCTACTTTACACCACCTCGCCCTGTCCATGGGCAATATCATGACCTCCCTCCCCGCATCCTCATACTTAAGGGTCACCCGTCAATTCTCTCCTTTCCTGTCGGTATCCTCCGTTCACCTGTCTCGTCTTTCTCTTTCCTCTCTCCACCATCTAAGCTTCATCATCCTTTATAAAAAAACTGTCGCATCTTTTCCTCTGCGTTTCTTCTCCCAATTGAGTACCACTGCCTCTAAGAAGATGCTCTCCCGCCTCCTGTAACCAAATCGGCGCTACGCGCCACCCCCTCCCGAATCCAATCCGCTCTTCTCTTTCTTTCTCCTGTTGCGACGACCCACAATCTCTTAAACCGCTCCTCCTCTCATCCACAAACCTTCCTTCTCGCTTGCCCTCCACCATCCCCACTCCCGCATCATAACGGCTGAGCCTTCCAACTATCTTTTTCTCTTCTTTCTCCCCTTCTCCTCTTTCTCCCATATCGCGCACGCCGCTTCCCCTCCACCTTAAGTCCTCCTCCTCCAACTGACGGTCCAACTCACTCAACCTCGTCGTCTCCTAACGCCTCTCCTGTGACTTTCATACTCGTCCCTCATCATTCGTCTGTCCAGTGCTCTCCATAATGAATCTCTCCGCCTAGAACGCCTCTTAGTTCGATCACGCCCTCTTTCTCTTTCTAATTGCCCCCGGTGACCGTATCTCTCCATCCCGATACCATCGGACTCGGTCCAGTACTCATCCGTTGACCCCCGGTCCTCATCCATCATAAAATGTCCTCTCCACCTCACTCTTCACCATTGTCCACTATCCCCTTTACCACACTACCACCGACCGGCAGCAACATCATCGCTGCCCGACCTCACTTCCTCACCACCGCTCACAACATACCATCCATATCGTCCCATGACTAAGTCTCCCCACGCCTTCTTCGTGCATCCCCTCCATGTCACTCTCATCTCACTTCTCCCAGATCCTCCGGCTGCCATCGCTTACGTGGTTACGACGTCCTCTAGTCGTCGTTGATTTCCCCGTAGCAGTACCGCAGCACTACTACCCCCCTTCGTCGCACACACTCCATCCGACGTCGCCTCCGTCGCACCCAGAACTCTTTCGTCACTAGTAGCCGTTGAATCCCGTACAGTACTGCAGCACCACTATTTCGTCGCACACACCTCCGACGTCGCCTCCGTCGCACACACAACTTCCCAGCCGCTTATGTCCACACAAACGTAGGCCGTTGAAATCCTCCCTCGCACATACAACTCCTTCGGGTCGCTTTCGTCCACCCTTCTTCACAACCCAGCCCTCGCACGTCGTCAATTAGGATCCCCCTTCTGACAACCAATGTGTAGCGGGAACGGCGGGGAAGGCGCCCCGAGGACTCGCGGGTAAGTTGGCAAGGGACAGAACCCTTGCCCCTTCTGAATGACGCACGTGACGCGGTAAATCAGTTTTCTCAAGAATTTTATTAAAACCAGCCTTCGTCTCGTCGTCAAAATACAATCACACACAACGTCAGTACTATAAAAGGATACAGCAGACGTAGACTGAACGTTTTTCCTTTCCGCTGGATCACCTCAGGTGATAGGTCATGCATCGTAAACTCTAGTCACGCAGTTGGGTGTTTGCGCGATTGGGCAATTACGTGGCCTCCGTGGCGGGCTTCACGCGGCTTGGCAGAAGGCCTGACCTTTCTAAAGAAATCACGATTCTTACAAATTACTTGCATAATTATTACGGATGTAATGGAAATTAGTTTGTAGGCAGAGAGCTATGGGATAAGCATTCGGGTCATTATTTTTGACAAAATAATAAACTAAGAAAAACCAGCTACTAGCAAGCTACCCCAATCCCTTTCATTAGTCTGTTTATTTACAGGGTTTTTTCTTTAAATAAAGGGGACCATTTGCAGTAAAAAAAATTATACCCCTTGTGCCTAAATACCTTGAAATGGGCCACTATCCAAAAATAACACCGAGGGTTTTATTTTTGCTGATATGTTTGAGGTTACATTTTTCCTATTTTTATTATCATTGAAACCAGTCACAATCACAACCTGAATTTTGATACCCCTAGAACTTCATTATTGTAATTGTAACACCTAGAGGTTGTCCCGCATTTGCACTATAGTCGCTTTTTTTTTGGGAACGAGCATTGATCCCCACCGAATTTTATTTTAAAATAGACGTGCATTCCTGTAAAAAGAGATAGAATGGCATTTCCAGAAAGAAAAGTAATGCTTTACCTCTCGTCTACTTAGCCATTTTTCAACAACAATTTCTCGGGGGGGGGGGGTAACCACCCCTTGATTTTCCTTTTACACATCCGTTCTATAAATAATTTGGTACCACACTTAAAAATGAAATCTTTATATTTTTTTCTCTTTCAATATTGGTATCCAAAAAGTCAACCTTCCCAATTGATTAATAGTGAAAATACATGATATAGGTGGGGTGGGGTTGGGTTAGTAAAAGCGGAAAAAAAGCTTGCAGGATTAATAATATCTAATAAATATCTGGGAATTGCTAGCCAGTCAAAAGCACTTAGGGCCCGACTTAGGCCTAACTCCTAATTATTGTCTGTGGAGCTGAAAACCTGAAATAATGCATTTTAAAAAAAGACTTTTAAAAACATTTTATCATATATTTGTTCAACATCCCACCCATACTCAAAATCAACCATATTTGACCAAACCTTGACATACGCCGCAATTAATCGCCTAATTCTGGTCACTTTTCCCATAGTTTCCCGATTCAGTTGTACGTGCAACGATCGGGTTCTGGGTAGAGCAAAGGGCCGCCGTGCAATTTCCGGTGTCCTCATGTTCGAGCGGCGATAGCCTATCCAGTGTATGTAGATCATTGGTAGCATTTGTACATGCAAAAACCTGAAATTTATTTGAAAAATGAGTGCGCCGCCTCGTTAAATGGGCTCCATTTTTCGATTAAACTTTTAAAAATATTATTTTTTCTCAATTTTATTTGAGAAAAGATTTCTCACAGGACATATTTTGTTTACTATAAAAGAGAGAAAGGGGAATAGTTGTTTTTGCTAAGGTGCACCTGTTTAGATTTGCCCAATAGGGGAAGTGGGGATTCCCCAAGAAATGCTAAAATTAGTACTGACTCAAGCTTGTTTAATCTTTAAAAAGATCAAAACATTGCAAGATCTGGGGATTCCCCCCAAGTTATAGATATGAAGTGATGTATTTAGATGTGAAATCTGATTTGATGGTGCAATGTCATGTTTATGCATCGACTGATGTAATGTCTATTTTAGACTGGGATTTTGTGAAGTCAGTATATATACAGAGATTGAGCTAAAGAAGTCTCGCCGTCAGCAGTTGCAACTAGCTATACAGTATGGATAAGCTAGTTTTTTATCGACAATAATGGTGATTTTATGCTTCCACCCACGTGCCGGATTTATTATATTCACTTCCATGGAGCAGAGTGCTGTAATTTATTCTACTGTCGTCTTTGAAAGCCGAAAGTGCTGGAATCAAAATAGGATTCCAAATTGTGGACAAATAAATCGTGGTGATAATCTTGGACTGTGAATTTATTGTCGTCGAGGGACTTACTTTATCCTTGTCGTCTTGAACTGCTGGACAAGATTACCTCTGACTGAGAAGATTTCCCGTGAATATAATACCCTGCGAGTTTTGGTATGAAACTTGTGCGCTGTCCCATTTTGGAGTAGCCTATTCGCTGAGAGGACATATCATCGTTGAACGCAACGCTGTCACCCCAGGACACTAGAAACCATAAAGAATTCTTAACTAATGTGTATATATAATTTGTTTGGACTACAATTTCTTGAACCAATCAAGTAAAATCATTAAAACTGTTTATTATATATAATTTAGATCATATTTTTTTTATTTTTTGCAATTTATTTGGTGTTGTGAAAGGTATTTTCTGACCCATTTTTTTTGGACGTCTACGAGACTCCATAACCTAATTGGGGGCGTCGTCCGGGAATTGAATTGAGATAATTTGATGAGCCTTTTTGTTCAGAATTACACATTAAAAGTGTGAAATTAAAAAAAAAATTGCAACATTGTGCTTTTAGCATACACAATTTTGTGTGTATTACATTACATGTACTGCAATTGTAGTTTGGTTCAAGTAAAATTGGGATGTAGAGTTTACAATCACATGGAGTTTGATCCCCCAGAAAAAAGTGTTTGCATAGGGCAAATACTTGGGATAAATTTGATGAGGCTGAGAAAGCCTGAGTTAATGAACTAGCCAGCATTTAGACGGAGGCAAAACTGCTATGAGAAAGCAAGTCAATCAAATAATTTATTTGAAAATTTTTCCAGGAAGATGTTTGGGATTTATCATTTTTGGAAAAGATAGAAGAGTTCTGGAACAGGGCAAAGTGATGCATCAAGTTAAAAGAACTTGAAATTCAAAGGATTGGGAGATAGAATTGAAAAAGATGGAAATGGAAACACAAACAGAAAGAATGAAAAAGCAAAGAAATTGAAAATGCAAATTCAAAAGGACCAAAAGAAAGGACATTGAATTGAAAAAAGAGCAGTGTGCAAATGCAGATGCCAAAAGACATGCAACAAAAAGAAATGGAAATGCAATGAAATGAACAAAAGGAATGGAATGGAGATTGAAACAAGAAAGAGCTAGAAGCTCACCTAGAGTTAGAAATTGAAACAAACAGGCTAGCTCATCAGACTCTTTCCAAGAATCTGGTTTTGATGCGCGAAAAATATTCGCCTGGTTCCAAATTTCAAGAACAAGAAGTAGAAAAATACTTCCTTACACTTTGAGAAATTGCCAATAGCTTGAAACGGGCCCAAGGAGTCTTGGACCTTGTTGCTACATCAGTGTTTTCATTTGTAAAGCCCGAGAAATATTTCGGGCCCATGTCATTAGACAGAACGTCGTGATATGACATGTTAAGCAGGCAGTGCTCCACAGCATATATGAATTGGTTCCAGAGGCATATAGACACAAATTCAGGTCTTGGTCAGCAAGGATGACCAGACCCATGTTGATTTTGCTCGTGTAAAGGAAACAATTGTTTGATCGCTGGCTTCTCTCAAAAGAAGATTCGGGCAAAACAATTTTGGTCAACTTAGGGAGTTGATGTTATTTGAAGAGTTCAAACAAACGTGTCTACATCCCGATATCAAAACACATCTGGATGAAACAAAATTGACAGTTTGCGTGAAGCAGGCGTACAGTAAAGGCCGACGATTATACTGCATTGAACACCAATTAAGCACTAGTGTCAGTAGTGCCAATAATTTACTAGGTACAAACAAACACCAATAAGTCGGGTCTACAAAGCGAACGCGTCTCATGGTATCAACTCAGGAGGGGAATCCCAGTCAGGTTCCATGAAAGGGGAGTAAAGACAGTATGGGCTAATCAGAAACATGGGATGGGACCCAATCACAGTTTACATGCCATCACTGTAAGAAGCCAGGACAATACAGGTCCACGGGTTGGGAGATACATGGCTATATCCACCCAAAAAGGAGGGAGCCAAAGTGATTCAAACCAATCTGTTGTGCAGTTACTTTGAGGTCAGTGCAAGTTCATTCTTCTGTTCAGAACAGAAATCCCACAAAGGGAATTGACACAGACAAAGTAAAGGGATGAATTTAAAGCCTTTTGTTTTTGGAGGGATTTGTTTCACTTTCAGGTGATGATAGTTTAGATCCAAACCCATTAGAATCATGGGGGACACGTGCCTGCGCGCAGTCCATGAAATTGGAAGATACACTTCCCTTTGATATTGAGAGTTCCACAGGAACTAGTGGATTGATTCAGGGGATGGTTTGGATTGTAATTAGTGTCCCTCTTCACAAAATGAAGTTTGAAATCAGAGACCTTGGTTTCTGGAACGGTCACAATTGGTGTTAACAAGAACTCCCAGTTTTAAAAGTGGTATCCATGTTGTTTAGGGAAATGATTTGGCAGGGGAAAAGTACTCCCAGATCCCATAGTTTCCAGGTGCCCTGTACAGTGTATAAATTTGATGAGGAAACCTAAATTTCCCACATGTGCAGTAACGACTAGGTCAAATGACCAGAAACCTCACAGGAAATAGTGAGCAGGTGATGATCAAAATACTCACAATATGTGATTAGCGTGGAGGATGACTTGGTCCCAATTTAGAGGATACTTTTCTCTCAAAATTGAGGAATTTGGAGGTCATCCTTCCCTCTTTCAGGGGAGACTAAATTCCTTGTTAGTGAAAATCCAGCCCTGAGCACAAACAACAAAGTGACAAGCTGGTAACAATGAAATCCAGCCGCTGAGCATGTAGAGTTAGTGACTGTAAAGAGCACCCTTTCAGCCATGAACAAGAAGCTGGTACATGAGCAGCGCAGTGAACCAGCACTTAGGAAGTTAGGTGAGAGGGCATTGGTCGCAACAGGAAGCCCCCAAGGCACATTCCTGTATTTTCTACAAACAAATGGTGTCCTCACATGAGAAAATGGGAGGCCACCCGATGGCACTTGTATATGAGAATGCGAAGTTGTTTGCATCAAATTGTAGTGCCAAAGGTATACCATATGGAAGTGATAGGCATAGCCCACAATAGTCCCATGGCAGGACACTTAGGTGTGATAAAAACACATGAACAGAATTAGGAGTCATTTTTTTGTGGCGGTCCTACACTCAGAAAGATGTGTCCTGATATTGTAAGACTTGTCACACATGTCAAATGGTTGGCAAGCCACTCAGAAAATTCTACTGCTCGCTCCTTGGCACAATACCAACATGTGAGCCATTTAGGGTTTTAATAGATTGCGTAGGACCACTTTTTCCAAAGACCAAGTCAGGAAATCAAGTATTTTACTGACCCATCACGTGTGCTTCCACACGATTCCCTGAGGCTATAACCCTTGAGAAATATTAGGGCACAGAGTATAGTGACGGCTCCTAACAAAGTTTCACCTAGTAGGCCTTCCAAATCACTTTCATCTTGATCAAGGATCAAATTTCTGTCAGGTTTAATTCCAACAAGTGATGGAGCAGTTGGGAATTTCCCAGTAACCAGTTGTCTCAGCATACCACCCCAGAATCCCCGGGGGCCCTAAAAGGTACCACACACACATTGAAACAAGGATCAAACCTATTGTTTTGAATTTGAGAGGGCTTGGGCTGAGGGAGTTCATCTCCTGCTATTTGCTCTACCATGGAGCTGTACAAGAGTCGTTAGGATTTAGTCCATTTGGTTGGTGTTTGGTCACAAAGTTAGGGGACCCATTGAAACTACTGAAAGAAAAGTGGTTGTGTGAAAATCCTTATGTGAATTTTTTAGACTATGTGTCTCAATTCATACACAGGCTCCAAAGATCCACGGAAATTGCCAACAAAATCTCAACAGGTCAGGCAAAAATGAAAACATGGTATGACAAATATGCTAGGAACAGAGTATTCAAGCCAGGTGATAGAGTTTTGGCACTTTTTTTCCCAATACAGGGCTCCTTTGCAAGCCACGTTATTCGGACCATATGAATTGAGATCAAGTGGGAGACCTTTGACATTGTGATCAAACAACCAGTAGACGTAAAGTAGACAATAATGTCACATAATATGCTCAAGAGTATAATGACAGAAGATGATACATAAAGCCTACAGTTAATGTCAATCTAGAGATTTGATGTGTGGTACAAATGGTGACATCACAGAGTTAAGAATTTGAACAAAACATCCCTGTAACACAGAAAATGAGTAATGGTGTCAAATTACAAAATTTCTGACATACTTGCAATTTAGACAAGAAATTAGGTCCACCCTCCCACAAAGTCAACAAGGTGAATTGAAAGAGTTACTTCATGATGGGAGAACTATTTCCAGATGTACCTAGTGAGACCCATGTCATACTCATGCAATGGATTTGGGTTTTCCAGAGCCAGCCAATTGGTAGCATCTCAGTGCGCTAAGTAGAATGTGAGATTGGAAATTCAGATCCAGTCAACTGCACTTTGATGCATTTTGTGGGAACCATGTACCCAATACCTTATTTATGAATTGTATTTTGGATTAATTTTGTGGATGATTAATTAGAAACTCCCCTGTAAAATAATTTAACCTGTTGGAGTTTTAACACTCTAACAAGAATACAATCTGGACATAGACATATCAAAGGAAAAAGAATGTTCTTGGCTGATGCCTTGATCCAGAGCCCCTAAATTTGTTCAGGAATTTGATGTTACAAATTTATGATAATATAGACTGAAGGCAGCAATTCAGAACATTATTATAAAAGTGTAGAATTTGCAACTGTGTAAACTGTAATGAAAAAATTACCACAAATGGTTGAAAGGATAAAAGCCAGATTTGGGAAAATGTTCATTTCCATTCAATTTCTTTTAAGGGGAGGATGTTATAGGGCTCCATTTTTCTGCTTAACTTTTAAAATATTATTTCTCAATTTTATTTGAGAAAAAGAGTTTCTCACATTACAATGTATTTGTTTTACTATAAAAGAGAGAAAGGGGAATACCCTAGTTGTTTTTTCTAAGTGCACCTGTGTTAGATTGCACAATAGGGGAAGTCGGGGCTTCCCGCAAGAATGCTAAAAATTAGTAACTGACTCCGCTTGTTTTATATATATGCTT
Source organism: Ophioderma brevispina (assembly GCA_023653785.1). Lineage (NCBI taxonomy): Eukaryota > Metazoa > Echinodermata > Ophiuroidea > Amphilepidida > Ophiodermatidae > Ophioderma > Ophioderma brevispina. The sequence continues at coordinate 9,455 of JAMKCH010058765.1, read as the reverse complement.
TAAAAAAGATCAAACAGTGCAAGATCTGGGAATTTCCCCCACAAAGTTATATATATGAAGTATGTATTTAGATTGTGAAATCTTATTTGATGGTGCAGGTCCATGTTTTGCATAAGATATGTATGTCTTATTTTTAGACTGGGATTTTTGTGAAGTCAGTATATATAAAGATTTAGCTAAGTCTCCGCCGTCACAGTTGCCAAATCACAGCTTCCGTATGGATAGCTAGTTTTTATCTACAATATGGGTAGATTTTATGTTCACACACAGGCCAGGATTTATTAAATATGTTCATTCCATGGGATCAGAGTGCTGAATTATTCTTCTAACTTGTCGTCTTTGAACCGAAGTGTTCGGAATCAAAATAGGATTCCATGGTGGAACAGATGAAATCGGTGATTATCTTGGAGACTGTGGATTTATTCGTCGAGGGACTTAATTTTAACCTTTGTCCGTCTTGAACTGCTGGACAAGATTACCTTCACAACTGAGAAAATTCCTTTGGAATATAATACCGGATATCCTAAACCTGAGGAGTTTTGTATGAACTTGTCCGCTTCATTTTGGAGTATTCGCTGAGAGGACATATCATCGTTGAAACTGCAACGCTTTCAACACAGGACACTAGTAAACCATAATTAATCTTAACTATTGTGTAATATATAATTTTGTTTTGGAACCATACCAAATTCTTGAACAAATCAAGTAAAGATCAGTTAAAAACTGTTTATGAAATATTTAGATCAAGTTGTGCACCAGGCTCATTTTATTTGTGTTGAAAGGTATTTCTGACCCTTGCGTCTACGAGACGTCCTAACCGCCCTCATCGGGAAATCTCACAGAAACATCACCATGTCACCTTTGGGGTGTCCACTATTTTATAAAAAAATAATGGTGCATTTTATGGTGGGGGCTAATTAGCACAAAGGCCACAGGGGGAATTTGAGGGGGTGTCCCCCCTCCGAGCCAGAAAACTTTGCAAATGCCTTTCAAAACAACGTAAGATTCAATATAACTAGACAATTTTAGAATATATGCATATTAATTAAAAAAAAAGAAGTGTATTTTTTTTATATAAATTACCTGTGATGATTCATCAATTTTTTTCACAGTGTTGGTGGAGCAAAATTTTTTTTTTTTTTTCAGAGTTTGTTGTGGTTGGTGCAAAATATTTTTTTTTTGTTTTTTTGGTCACATGCTTTGCGACAAAACTTTTTTTTCAAAAACTCCCCAGCCCCCCTGAAATCTAATGGTGCATCCCTTTATAGATGGTGGAAGCCCGGGTGGAAGTTTTGTGATTGGCTCGCCAGATCATCGATTTATTTACGTTATTGATAAATAAAGAAACTCGCGTGGTGGAAAATCCCGCAAGAGGTCAAAATAAAATAATCCAAATTTCATTAAAATATTTAAACTTTACAAACAAATTAAGGTAATTAAATTATTTATATTTATTTTAAATTTTCAAAATCATTATTTCAGGCTAATAATAATATTTTTGCTTCGTATTCTCATATTGCACCAGATAATGTTTGATTGCACGAGGATATCGGAATTCGGATGTGCGTGTGCCCAATGGTGTGCCTGGCCATGTGAATGCATGCGGTTGTGCAGGTGCTGTGCAGTGTGCTGATGATATCCGTGTCAGTCGGTCGAGTTCAAACTATTTCAGAATTTTTAACTGTTAAAAACATTGCTTTATCAGTGCCAATAAAGTCATCATGAAAAGCAGCAATCGTGGAACCATTTAACCCGCGTACGTGTTAGGATCTAGGTGTACGTGGGCCAGGGCAGGGCCCCCAGGGGTTCGTGGACAACTCAACACACAAGTTCGCACTCGCAGTCATTCTATTTTAAATAGCTTAGCAGTAGCACAGATAGTCATCATGAATAGAAATAGCAGCAATCGCGGAACCACTTAAATTCTTAATCCGTGAATACTGTTGGGACCAAAGTTTACGTGGGTAACTCAACTGTGCAGATTATAGCCTAGTCCCTCACTCAGCCTGGCTCATCACCCGATTCAGTGAATTTCAACTAGAATCACTCACTCTTCAACTTCATATTTTCAACTTCAAGCAGTGGCAGTGTGGTCAGTGAGTGGTAAATAGACTCTGCTTCTTTCAGACTAAGCTTAGTGACACTGACTTTTGGAATGAAATTCAGAAGTCATTTTAAAATTCAATCGACGATACGATGACAATTACTGGTATTATGCACAAGCGAGGAATTCAGCTACTTGCCCAGAGAGTTTCCGAGTTGAGGCCTCTGTTACCGGGTGAACGACGAGCAAATTACTCGAGCTCGTGGTGCTCCGTGCATTCTCCATTGCGTGCAACTTGTTTATATCTACAAAGGCTAAGTCGCCAGCAGCAGACGAACTACAGTGAATTTGACGTAAAATTTCCAACAAAATCGCAAGCAACACACGAAAAGTGCTACTCCTGTACGTCCAGATCCTGACAGTTTTGGAAAGAAGAAGGTAAGGAGTCCACGACCATGACAACTAAGTCTAACTTAGGTGATATCCTACAGATGTGCATTTTTTTCTTCCACGAGTTTGACTTCAACTCAAGGCAATATCTTGTTTTGGCCATCGCCACCCATTGTCCCTGACTTTCACATTTGACAAACACTTGAACATACCCTTCGGCTTCGCATCATATGCTTTATTCCGTTAACAAGCTTTATTCTGTCAGTGCGTTAGGTGGTGAATGAGTCATGGGCAAAGGTGGCCAAACAAGACAAACCCAACTTCATCACAGACGGTATTCTTGTTTGCAACTAAGTGCCAGCTGTATGGCACGCTTTCGATTCATACATGCTCGCGCAGAGGCCATTGATTGAATATTGCACTTACTTCCTGCCTTGATGAAGATTATGCACTATGAGTTTAACAAATATTTAATGATCATGAGGGATCTTGTGGAATCTATTGGCCCCCGAGGTGAACTGGAGGGCGTGGGGTACTATTTTCCCGAGACCGAAGGTCGAGGGAAATATTACCCCACCCCTCCCTCACCGGGGGACCAATAGATTCCACAAAGATCCCGAATAAGATCATTAAATATTTGTTTTATATCCTTCATTAATATATTCTTTGTTCATTGATGGTTAAAAGTGAAATTGAGGCCTACTTAACAAAAAATAGGCCTATGCAAAATATGAGAAATAATAAAGTTTACTCACCATCTTGTTGAGGTCTTCATTTCTTTTCCAAATTCCAATAAAAAACATATTAAATGTTCCATCCAAAAGTTTAACAACTTCAAAAGTTCAAATTCCAACGTCTCCAAAGATTTCGGAGGTTCAAAATTCCAATTAAACCGCAAAACATTAAAATTCACATATCAACATATGTACCCACTACCATTGTGGTAGTGAAATTTCCCAAGGCATGAGGTCTACTTATTATAAAATGTTCACCACACATCCATGGAAATGAAAGTTCGCATGTTGTCCATGGTTCTGGTTGGTGATCATGCTGATGTTTTGGCTTGTGGACTTTGTTTGATAGTTACTGTGCGAGATGCAGCAGTCTCAACTGTATTGGCGATTATCATGAAGAATTCCTGGATTTTCACTGATTTCATTTAGGATTCTTGACACTGGCTGTCACTCATTGGCTCCATGTCATTGTCTGATGGTTCAACTATAGCCATATTTGACACCTCTTTGTTCAGGCTCTTGACTCGGAAGTTGATTCACTGTTGCCGATATGGTTTCCGAAATTTTTCTGTTTTGTTGTGTCACTCGTGCGAGCATAGTTTTTAATAGAAGTCTCTTATCTGTGGCCTGAGACGGTCATGATATCGCGAGACGCGTAACCGGCATGGTCAAGCAGCGTCACGCTGGTTGCTCGCAAGCAATGGTTTGTATAAAGCTTGGAGCAAGATGCTTCAATAGACAAATTCTTGGTGAAATTGCACAGCGTATTCTTGCCGACAGGAATATTATCATACCAAACAGCATCATCTTCATGTACGCTAGGTTTGCATCATATTCATTTACGCTAGGTTTTCGGCCTTTGCCACATCATTCACTCTTCGGGTTAAGCTTTTCCTTGTATTTCTTTAAAGATTCAAAAGGACAGCGAGGATTACCTTCTACTTGTATACGACCACCTTGTCTTTCCTCATGGGGTGATGTTTTGGGTACACATTTCCGAAGATGAAATACGCCATTTGATTTCGCTGATTTTGTTTTTTTTTTTTTTTTGTTGTTTTTTTGTTTTTTTTTTTGCTGGAATGAAAGATAAAATCTCCTGGTTTCATTTGCCTCCAGGTTTTCCATGCCGCGATAGTGAATATCATAACATCAACAATACCTTCTCTGTAAACCCTTTTGGCCTTATGAAGGGGTCTATGCAGATTTGAATGCGAGTCATGTCTTCATCTAGTATTGGTGGGTGATGATTCACACTGGCTTTTCCATTTGCTTTGAGCCGAACCATCAAGGCTTTGGAATGCTTCTTAGACCGAGGAAAGTCCGATCCCTTATGATTTCAACTTCTTTTTCGGCAAGAAAATGACGCTGAAGTCCGTGCCAAATTTACTGGCATAGATTTTCCGGCTGTATCAACTCGCCCTTCTGTTTCGTGCACCGGCATAAAACTGTGACAATAACAAGTCGAGATCAGCGTTGGTCCATGACATTGAATCACCGGCGTTTAATTTCCTTAACTAACTCCTCGAAAACAGACAGACCATACTTGATTTGTTTCTTCGTATTTTTCACTATCCGGCATCGATGAATTGTGTAAGTTCACTCTTCGTTTCCCGAGACAAAATCGCGGAGTTGCAGAAGGGTTTTCACCGTTGTTTCGCCTAGTGGCCGCAGCCATGTTGTTGTTACGGTGTCGTCTGCAAACGACGGTCAAGGTGAAATTAGCCTCATTACTGCTCACGTTCCATTTACAGCAATAACTAATACATACGTACGCGGTAGATACGGTGAGGAATGCGCGCAAGAGTCTATTATTGTCGATGCCTAATTCAAAAGACGTATTGATCACAGTAGTAAAGGAGCTGATACAAGAAACTGTTTAAAACGGTTATCGAGACCAGAGGGAAATAGGCGCCTATTTCCCTAGGGAAATAGCGCCTATTTCCCTCTGAGCTCTCTTTCGCTCTCTTTCTTGCAAATAGTTGAACTATTGCGGTCATGTGACGCCTTTAACCAATCAATGAACATGACATAATAAGGGATGGGATATAATACAATTTAATTATTCATTAGCATAAAGTGCACCTGGCATTGCTGGTATAGTCCTGATGATCATGACTAGATAGTCTTAAACTTTTAATATGGCTGCTTTATCATCGACTATCTAGTCATGACGTGTTGTGGTGTGTAAGGATAGTGCCATTTAAGCCAAGATACACAGCACAGACAGCTTCTGCTCTAACTTAAGTGCAAAGTGGCCATTAAATAATTCATTATGGCAATTGAATGTTATATTGTAGTCATTCTTGAGAGCTTCTACATAAGTGTACTAACCATTTTCAAGATTTGAAATTCAAATGAAATTTTCAGGTGAAACTTGCCCCTTGGTGTCTACATTGGCTGCCAATTTGGCAGCGTGCACAATGTTTGACATCAAACTTTTGGGTGTGGATTAATTGTTTAGTTGGGTTACAAAATTGGTAAGATAATTATTATACATACTATAGACCGAGCCTATGTATGTCAAAGAAAATTAATTTTTATTTTTATTGTAATATACTCTCAAAAACATCTCAAAACCTTAAAAGGCATTGGAACTCCACAGTTAAACTTATGGCACCAAGATTATGTCAAATTTTAAAAGATGATGCAAGAAGTTACAATTATTGGAAACTAATGCTGGTTTGCCATTATAAACTTTACCAAAATTTGTCGTTATTCATGTTTTCCTCCAGCATATGCACAGCAAATGAACTTTGTACACATAGAGCTGAGTTTAGTTGTTCTGAGCATGCTCGGAAGGGAACGGACGTCTGCTCTCTGGTTTCTCCACATCGGCCATCCAGATTTGAGCTTCAAACTCCATCTTTTTCACCAAATACCTCCAATCTTGACTTGCTTACGTGCTCTAAACAACCAAAAACCCTGAGTGCATTATTACCGTCAAATTTTTCCTGTTTTTTTTTGGTTTTGTAGGCCAGAAAAAAACGTGGTCTATGTCAAAATTTTTCCCGGCCCGGGTCTCGTGTTCGTGACCGCTAATAGCATCGATTACGTGACGTAGTGTCTTTTGCAAACCATCCATATCAGCTCATCATGGAGTAATTTTTACAATGTCGTGAGCGACAACGGCCGGCTGTAGGAAGTAGGAAGTACTCCGGGCTTGTGATGTAGGTGACCTAACGGTAACCAGCTAAGTGTATCGTTCATATTTATGGTTTGGTGCCTACCTTGTTTTATCATGTATTTACAAAAAAACGGCAGAATTATGTGAGACAGTGATACTGCTACTAAATGGACTCACACTTTAGAAGTGAACCAAACATTGGTTAGCATGATTCTGTCATATCCGTCGATGACTGCCACCAATTGAATCCCAGTGTTTGCTATTTTCACCACATTTTGAGTACAAATATATACCCGTACTCAAACATCATAGCTAGACTCAAACCTAACTTACTATGACACTATTGCCATTGAACGCAAACACTCCAACAGATTTTGCTTACTATGTATTATTTGTCTATTATCATGCCATGCAAGCGGGTGATAGGGCCCACCAAAACCATGGGCCCCTATAAGCCGAAATATCCATGTAATATTTGCGAGGGGGGGGGAAAAGCGGGCCCCAAATGGGGGCAAAGGGTCAATTTGTTGCGATCAATGTAATGAATCGTTGTACCATGTTGAAGCATGGGAATATCAACGCCAGTATGAAATCTTTCAAAATAGTGAAATATATCCGCGAGTGTAATAAGTTTGCGGCACACCAAATAGCAAATTCATTATTTTCAAAAACCCTCTTTGGAAATATCCAATAGCTTTTCATGCTATCAGGGACCAGTGACCACCTTGGTCCACCCTTGGCCGCATCTTCCCCTCACGCATCGGCAACCAATCCTACTGGTGGACTAACTTAAATAGGTCTAGATCAAACACTTCTTAGTTATGGGTCTAATACTAGTAGTAGTATGCATCAAATCTAGAAGAACCCAGTAAAAAAGAGCCTGTCTAAAATCAACAAAATACAAAGGTAAAGACCGGCAACTCCTTGAAATTTCAATGGCATCAAAGGGAAAGTCCCCGATTCATTTGCAGTTCTGTAGCGAGAATACAGTCCAGACATTAATAATAGGAACCGAAAACCCCACCTTCATAGCGCATCAACAGTAGTGAATTGCTCCCTGCAATTGCTCTGTGATCCGCAAGGAAGGGATATTGGCCCACCCCAAGGGAGGCGTTTAATTGCGCTAGGATGATTAATTGACTACCCACAGAACTGATATCGACTCTGACGGTGAAGCTGTTTGGTTACCATAAAGGATCCAAGGTTCAGAAGACCGGACAATTAGGGTCCGTTATAGATCCCAACAATTTGGGAATACTGTTGTGATAGGATGCTTTGCGGGAATTCCCTTGAAAAAAGAAAGTGCTAGGGAAACGGGCACATTTGGCTCGCAGGCGATTTCAACCTTCCAGGCGTGAATTGGGGACCTCCTTAATGTTACTCCAGGTTGCACACTACGCCAACCTTTCCCGGCAGATGGTTAGATATTGCCAATGATTTTGGATTGGAATTGGAACAGGTTGTTCGTGGACCCACAGGATTAAAATACGTTGGGACCTTTTTTTCACATTAATTCTCCCTTGTTGAAAGGTCTTGTATTGTGCCAGGAATTAGTGACCATGACGGCATACCCGTATTATCGTGAACACCCCAAGCCTAAGTATATTAAGAAAAAGCCGCGTAAAGTTTTTCTTACCCTAAGGCTGATGTTGATTCGCTCAAAAAAAAAACATCTGAGAAGATTGGTTCTACCCAGTTTGTGAACACTAAGGCTAATGATTGCTTAGTCAATACTATGTACAACGGACTTTCAAAATGCCATGAAAACCGCTTATGTGGGGATTTATTCATTCCTCTAAAATTGTCCAAAACGCAACATTTGCCCCTGGATCAACAAGAGGGTGAAACGCCTTCACAAACGTAAAAAAAGGGCGTACCAATCTCATAAAAGGCCTAAAAGTAGTGCTATTACCACAAAATTTTACTACTGAACTGAAAAAACACCAGTAAAGAAACTCGTAACGCATAAAGGCGAGTATATTAAAAACTGGGTTGTTCGGACATACTCCAAAAAGTTTTATTCATTTATCAAAAAGTCTGAATTTATATGTGTTTTTTACAACTAGGGATCCCTACCCTGATGATTTGGAAAAAGAGATGGTAGAACTTGAATCTGGACATAATAAAACAAAAGCTGAGATTCTAAACGAGCAGTTTTCTTCGGTATTCACACAGTAGAGCACGCGTTCAACATCCCAATATCTTCCAAATACAAAATACCCTCAGACGGACATTAATTTCTGAAGAAGGGGTTTTTAAAAAACTCTTGAAAGATCTTGACTCAAAAGGCCTCTGGCCCGGATGGATCTATGCAGACTCCCTAAACTGGCAGCTGAGGAATTAGCTCCAGCTCTCTCAGTTATTTACACTCGTCCGTCGGTAGACAAGACCACTCATGCAGTTATTTCATGTTATAGCCCCTCAGGAATGAATATAATCTTCCCTTCAAAGCAATAATGAACAGTCCAACCATATATATCGGGTGAGCCTACCAATAACAGTGGCGGATCCAGGATTGAAAACCGTCAAAATGTTACCGGGGGGCTGAAAGGCGGATGAAACTTGTCAAAAAAGCTTCCAAAATAGGCTGATTTTGTAAGATTTGAGATTTAACGGGGTGGCGCGCCCCCTCCGCCCCCTCCACTGGATCCGCGCCTGGAATACATCCCCGTTTATTTCACGAAGCCCCTCGGGTTGTACACAGGAATCGGATTAATTTGTAATGATTGTGTGGTGTCGCGGTGGTGTCACGTGGCTGGTGTGCGGGAAGATTGTTCTGGGCTTGCTGTTCGTATTTAGTCCGGGAAGACTCATATACTAAAGTGTATCAAGATCACTGACTTCTAATTCTATACCAAGATGCCGAATAAGGATGGGTTAGAGGCGCCTAAAAGGAAAAGTGGAAAGAGAAGAGAAGAGCTCACCCAAAAGGCGAAAAAAAAAAAGGATCCGCCGGCGGACAGTAATCTGGGACGGAGAAGGAATCGGGAAAGGATCCGGCGTCAGTGTCAGATGCTAAGTTTAAAAGGCATGTTGCCCTTTCCTTTTCCTTCTACTCGAGTTCGAGTGCTACGCTATGCATGCCAGGCATGCCGAGTGTGGTTGAACATGTGAAAATCACCGCGTGTTACTCGTTATGTGGACAGGAACAGTGTTATCGCGG
>JAMKCH010058764.1:0-18763 GCA_023653785.1 Ophioderma brevispina | reverse complement strand
CATTTTTTAGCCTAAGGTCATTGTGCATTTTGGGATTCAAACATGTTAACTTTGCAATCCGATGCGTCCCACCCGGGCGGTTATCAAAATACACAGACACATGGATGCATTATTGTTGATGAGGCTGGAATTTTCGTGGTATGTATGTACTCAATATGTAATTTTTCGGGCGGGTACGGGCTACCGAAATGACTGCAATTACAATTGACTGCACAAAATCTCTTTACAAATTTCAGACAGCTTTCACATTATTTTCACCAAAACTTTATCAACCAATTTTTGTATTTTAGTGCATTCAAAAACCCGTACACTAGCCATGGATGAAAAATAGTAAACATTGAAATATATCGGGATAAGTTCACTATAACGGACCTAAGTTAATTTGACGTCCTTTTTTAGTGCAATGGCCCTTCACACGCACTCCCAAAGAGAAAGGTATGGAGTGGAGTGGAGTTCTGAACTTTGAAGGGCATGGGGTAATTATATAGTTCTCAATATTATGTCCATTTGGGCCTGTTGGCCGAGGTAATAGGGTGATATTAAGCACCCCCATAAGCATTACAACATGCTTATATTGTAGAGTAAAAAAAACACTAGTAGAGGAAAGTGATATACCTGCCCCCGACCCTTGATATCAAGAGTATCGGTGAACCCGAGTTCTTGCAAAAAAGGGAGTCATTCAGTGTAGAAGAGAATAAAATGGGGGCATTTGGTATGTCAGCCTTCAGATAATGGAGGATGAAGTGATGCCAAAGTGAATTAAAACACTTTGATGGCTATTAGATATTCATTACAGACATGACTACATACATACATACATAATATATTATAACACGCCTGTACACCGTTCAAGGCGCAATTCAAACTAATGCACAAAGGCATGAAAGTTAAGACCAACAGAAAGCAATGAAATATGTGACTGAACATTGGACCATTAAGCGAACAGGTAAGTTTTAACCTCGTTAAGACAAACAAGAGTGGTGCTATCTTTACCAACCATTGGGAAGAGTGTCCAAAGCCGTGGCCGCCACAGAGAAGGCTGTGTCCCAATGACTCTGTTTTGTTTTGGAAATCATGTAAACGAGTACAATTCAGAAAAAGAACGGAAATTATGGGATGAATAATAAAATCCCCTACTCTTTTGTTACAACACAAAAGACAGGGTGGACCAAAACAATAAGTTTTGAGGGGTTTTGAGTAAAAGGGGGGGGGGTCATCAGTGTAGATCCTAAAATCTGGGTCATTCCCCCACATGGGGTGTGAGGACTTTAAAAAAAAGGGGGTCATGGGGACAGATGATAAAAAAAGATGGTCTATGCGATAGAGCATGCTGACGTGCTAATCATGGTGAGTGACCCCCCCCCGGTACCGATAACCCTTTGGTTACAATGTAGGTGTATACAAATAGAGACGGGAGGGTAGAGCATTGAGCTTATATTCTAACGAGTTAAAGGCAAACAATTGGAAATGGAAGGGTAATTGGGACAGCGGGGTTACCGGAAATAATAGGACCTTTGTTTTCAAAACTAGTGAACCCTATCAGGACAAAAATATGTCAGGATGTACGAAACTTGTTTGTCATTCAGAATTTGTTATAAATTTGAATAATTCTCAGAAATTGCAAATTATATGACAACTGGGAGGATTGCATTTAGTGGGACACTTTGTATTATGTCCCTTACTATTTATGAGCCAAATTTTATAGAAAAAGTCGTAGAGTAGGGAGGAAATGTTTTTTTTAGTTTGGGCGGGAGAGCGGAGAATTTGGTGTGCATTGTAAAAATTGGTTTTTGGAACACCATTTTGATCTGTATAACCGATTTCATTTTTCATGTATTATGTGGTGGGTGTTGATGTTACCCCATTGGCAACCAGAGTTTGGTATAAAAAAATTCAAATGGCAAAGTGTTTTCCGAGGGGGGGTGAACTTGTACCCCATTATGCCCAATGGGGTGCAGAAGACATCTGCACTTAAGGGCCGTGTGAACTTGAGTTTCCGAGTATTATCTATTTTGGTTTTAACTTTGCAAATATTCGATTATTGTATGTAAAAAGTATACATTTCTGCACGAAAATTGGCCGTTGAACGATGATGGCATCAGATTATGTAACAAAACTTTCGTCATTTGAGAAAAAAATACTAAAAAAACACGATTTTTGCCCCAAAATTTTAGCGACAGCATAAAAAAACAATTTGAATTTTCATGATTTTTCTTATGTTATTTTAGAAACAAGAAAGTTGTCTAGGGACGTTTTTTTCATTTTTAAAAATAGAGCTTACTTTCGAAATATAAGGAAAAATGTCAAAAAGTGTGGATTTTTATTGTCTTTCCGAAATTTGAGTATATATGGAGAGAGAATACTCTTTAGTTAGAAAATAGAAATGAAAAAATTGAGAAAACCGTCCCTAGAGAAGACCGATTGCTATCGTAGGAAAGTTAACCTTACTTTCACTTGGGGATTTTCGAGTATCTTGTGTGAAAATTGACCAAATTTGCGAAATAATTGAACATCAATTGAGAAAATCCGTGTTTAGTAAAAAGTGACTTTTCAGCCATTTCAAGCTGTCTCTTTCAAATAACTTGATCTTTGAACTTCAAGTGACGTCTATGTTGTGAAGTGATGAAAATAATCTTTTGCACTATTGAATCAAACATATTTTGCCCTCTAACCAGAAATGAGAAGAATTGAAATTTCATTTGGGTCTAAATAGCGCTTTTTGTTTACATTTTCAATAGTTTTTTCGTTTTTACCAAAAGATGCGTTGCGCAAAAGTACATTAAAACACGCGCACGCTACATTACGCAGCAAAAATTCCCGCGCGGCGCGATGGTGCGCCTTGCGGACCGACGGGGCGTGACATGTGCTTAAATTCCCGCGTTAGACCAAGCAGTTTTTGTGACGTTAAATGGTCAAATAGCTGTTTGAAATCGGCAGCAAAAAAATACAAACTCAGGAAGGGTCCTGCATTGGTTGTTGTTAAACGTTGTGGTAAACTATAGAACACAGTTGATGTTTAAAATTGGGCAACAATCAGAAATGTCGTGTTTCTGTAAAAACAAAAGCACCCGGGTTGATGTTAAGTGATATAAAAGTTATCCATCTTCTACATGAAACTTAGTAAGTAAACTATTTCAACTCTAGGTTAGTATTGCAGGAGCATGGAGGAGCAGCTTGCAGCATCTAGGGCCCGTACGGGGCTAAGGAACAAGTGGAGCAAAACTCTGGCAAAAGCATCATGGTTTGGTTCTCGGTTGACATCACATCAGGGTGTAAAACAAGCGGAGACAAATCCGGAGAACACAGAGAATTAGATGGCGACTGTTGTGAGAGGACCTGTAATGACCACGAAAACAGGAGTTGGTACATGTGTGACAATCGGCATTTCCATTTAGTGATCCTGGGCTAAGGTTAAAGTGTGACCGGGATGAATGAGCAGTCTTAGAAAATCAAAGTGTTGAATCCATGTCATTTTTAACCCAGGAATCTTCTAATGGCCACACCGTGTTACAATTTGCTCCAATTGAAAATAATACACATTATTCATAACAGTGGTTCTAACTGTGGATCTTTCAAACAATACGTCAAAGTTAAAGGTTGCTTTCGTGATTCAGCAGTTATTATGGTTCGCGATATTCCTGAGGGGAAAAGCTTTATTCACAAAATTTGAGTGATTCCGTCTTGCGGTTTTGTGTTGTCTTGTTTCCCACGGGTACATAGGGACCACTGTGCTGTATTTTCTGTCTGTTTACGGACAGGAAAATACAAAATCAGCGGAATTTCTACAAATACGACCAATTTCAAGTAAATTTGGTACACATGAATTACTAAGGCTAGCGGTCAGATGATATAAAAATCTCAAAGTTTTTTTTCAGTACGTCGGGGGGGACGAGGTTGTGATTCACGGAAATGCCCTTGAAGCTATGTTGAATGTTGCTTCACAGGGGGTTTGGTAATAGGGGTAGGTCATCAAGGGGGGCAAGCTCATTTTCCTGGCATGTATCATTTTGGCGCACCACAGTACTGGCCTTTCAAATTTTGTCAGATTTTTTCGCCAACGCCTTGCAGCATATTTGAAACATCATGCACATTCAACTTTCTCCCTCCTTTCTCGTTCCTCTCACATTCCCAGTAACTGGTGTTAATTTCACAGTCAGACCCATCGGGGGGGGGGGGGGGGAGGGGAATTTGTTCCCCCATTTGGGCATTTATTGATTGTAGGGTCAGTGGTGACCTGATGAATTCAGTAGTCTGTATGGAATAAAAAGTGCCTTGTAATGCTACACTTTATTCCTTAAAGACTGCTGAATTCATCAGGGTCGCCAGGACAGGAAGTAGGGTTTCACCAGTTACGTGAAACGAACCATGCTAATTGAGCAGATTATGAAAAAATGGAGTAGGCCCATTCCATGTCAACATTCGAGATGTGCACCGCAGCAAGTCGTGGATTTTTTTCGCTTAAGTGTGGTGGTAGACAGTGATGAGATATGAAAATCCTGAAATTTTGAGGTCTTAGCCATTTGGTTTCCCGCTAGAGCAATTGGAAATTAGGGGGGTCACCTTAAAATGTGCCGCCCAATGTGAAAGACTTGTTGTAGAGGGTCACAGATTAGAATGGAACCCTCCACAACTTTCAAAATCACTATCTATGGGTTAATAGTTGGTGTTAGAATTTCAAATCTTGCATCAGGAAGTTCATAGCACGTTTACTTTTAGAGTTACGTGAGGCCTGAAAATGCGCCTTTGTTCATGTGGGGCCAAGTCGGGGGGGGGTTCATAACTCCAAAAGTAAGAACATTTTTATAGTCCATCTTTTGGCCAATCAGAGGTACAACCCCACTCAGTATCAATCCTTCCATTTACATAGTAGAACTTTAAATCAATACTTATAAACACATTAGAAAAGTTATAAGTGGGTCAGCCCCTTGAAAATGGTTAATTGTACGTTTGATTACATTTTGACCCCCCTGAAAAACCAATGTTGACATTCGACACCACCCTTCTACTTTCAAGATATGTGGAAGATAGATTAGTAAAAACAACTTTCCTTGAAAGAACAGCCTTGGTGTCTTTATGTTTTCACAACAAAATACACACTCAAAGTTACCACACCAAAGGTATAAGTGACAAAGAGGTCATGTACATGCACAGGTGATATACCATATACTTTCTACGGGGATATCAGCAAAAGTGTCTTGTGCTGAAACAATGAAGACATCCAAACACCATCGGCTGTTCTTTCAAGAATAGTCTTTGGTGATTATCTTCAACAATCTGAAGGGGATGGGTGATGTCGTATGTCAACACTGATTTTCGGGGGGGGGGCATAGATGTCAAAAATGCAAAATTGGGATTTTTCAATAGGCTGTTAACTCACTTATTACTTAAATAATGTACTTATTATGTACTGGTAGAAAGACCTGCAGTGCGACTCAGATTAACAAGAAAATCGGACATTAAAAATATTGGTACTTACGGAGTTCTGGCCCCCCCAAACTGGTCCCAGATGAAAGATTGCATTTTACACCCAAATATCTTTAAAAAGGTATAAGGAGTATCACAGTTGATGCCAGATTTGAATTATACACCAAAAAAATTCCCCAATAGTGATTTAAGTGGGGTGGGTTCCATTACAAGTTTATTGGCCCTCTCAAAATTGTCTTTCGCATCACACAGATTTTGATGGTGACCCCCCATAAATTTCTTGAATGCTCTGCGGGAAACTTAAAGGCGGGGTATGATGCTCAAAGTCAGGATGTCATTTCTAAATAAATATCTATCATCGCCACCAAAAAGAAAAAAATCCATGACATGCTGCTGTCACATCCTTGAGTGGTTGACCTGTAATAGACCCATTAGTGTGTTTAAGTCAGTTGTTGAAAACAAGCATACTTTGCCATTTTCTCTCCTTTGCTGTCCGAACATTTGAATATGAGAATCCTTTGTAGTTTTTTTGTTTTTTTTTCAGTTTGCAGGAAGAACCTTTGGGAGCAACTCATTTTGGATATCTCTGTTTATGAAAAGGGAAACCTTTTTGGCTACCCTTTTTTTTCGTTGATATTAGTTTTTCTGGAAACCTTTTGGGTGTATGTTTTTTTTTATATACCTTCAGTTTGGGTAATCTTTTTGGGAACAGGGAGGTTTTTTGTCAATGACTTTAGCTTTTTGAAACCCTTTTAGGGAAACACAAACCCCATGTTGGAAATTTATATCAGTGAACAATATAAGTCTGTTAAAAAAAAAACCCTAAAAAATCAAAAAAACTAAAAAATTAAATCTATTTTGAAAATTTTTCAACAACCAAAAGACCCCATATTTTGTTAGAACTTTTAATAATACCATAAAGACCCCTATTTTGGCAGGAACCTTTTGAAAATTTCACCCCTAAGACCTGTTTTTTTTGGAAAATTCTGCAAAATCCTCAACCCAAAGAACCCCCATTTTTTGGAAAATTTGAAATTTGTCACTCGAAACACCTATTGGAGGCATTAGGCTATCTCAGCTCACCTCACCACTCACCCAAGACCCACTATTTTGTCAGTCCTTTTTTACCGAATGACCATACCCCGGGATTGGAATGCATGGCCTAATTACACCCTATTCATTTCATATGTGAGTGCCAACCCACCCCCCCCATGCGTTAAACTACGGGGTTAATGCATTAATATTGCAGAGCTCAGCAACTGGATATGCAACAGTTAAACAAGCTTTCTGATCACCTTCATTTGACACATACCCACAAGTTTCCTAGAGACATCTGGTATCATCGCCTGTTGCTCCAGCTACTTTTTTGGTGTTGTCTTCATAACATGGCACATGCATATATGGTCCCGTTTGTCTTTTAATACCCCACAGTGACCCCTCTCAAGAGTGGGTCATATATCATCCAGAATTTTCGGAACTATAGATAGGCCTATATGCCAATGTGTTGTATTTGCCAGATGATAGGGGGGGGCCGCTGTACATATTAGAGGTGGCGCTCCCCCGGGGCGCCTGGGGGGGGGCATGATTGTGGTATAGACATGTACCAATAAATGCATGGATATCTCACCAATAATGAAAATTCCAACTAACTTCCAAGGGCCCTGGTTGTTTGTTGAAGGCATGCTGAAGGGATTTCAATGTACTGGTACATGTCTTGAACTGTTATTGTGCAGTGCACATAATTTTGTGTTATGCTCCTGTGCTGAGAAATGATTGTTTGTTGTGAAGGATTCTGGTGGTGGAGGATGCATTAACCCATACCGGGGTGAATGCTCCTCTCACCAACTAATTTTGGCGGATTTTGCATCATTCCTCATCATGATAATATTTGCTTAGTGGTTCGCCAGCTTTCACCACCTTTGGTACGGTAATTCACAATACTTTTCATCTGTAAGAGTGTCTCAATTTGATATGGCCGAACGGAACCTATAACACGTATTTTCCGAGAAAAGAAAAGCATGAAATGTAAATCTAATTAGTACTTTGATACATTGTGCCTAAAATTATTAATTATAGCAAAGATGACAGGACGAAAAAAAAATAATACTGCCACTGTGGGATTCTAACCTGAGACCTCATGGGTCACGGGGCGAGAACTTTATCCACTACATCCACGCATAATCTGTTGTTGTTGTTGAAAATATAATGGTTAAACCTGATCTAATTAAAAAAAAACCCAAAATTTCTTTTTTCAATTTTACATTTTGCGTAGCGAATAATGATTCGAGTTGTAAAATCTGAACCCATTTCTAAAGGCGTTCCTGCTATACAATGTTTAAATTTTGGCTAACAATCATAGATATCTGGAGCTGGGGCGTTTGATGTCGTTATCCCCATGGTCTTTCACGCACTACGAAACTTCTTGAGTTCACGACGAAACTATTGAAGAGTTCGCCAAGCCTAGTCCGTGAGGCTATGCCACCTACGTGGTTCCGGGAACATTGTGTCTAGAGGTAATGGCTCCCAAAAATGTCAAGAGCATTATCAATATTGCTTGGTATATCCATTTACGTCGATCAATTTTTACAAGACAAGGCAGTGTCCCATGTTGTTTGGTGGACCTCATGTGACCTTTTGCCTAATTCACAAACCACAATAGCAAACGACACAGTTCGGTGAATGCTTTAATATGGGCCTTCATTCATGAGAGACAAATTTGGTCAGTAGAAATATATTCAGGCAGTACATTAATGCAATTTTTTTATTTTTTTTGTTTCCCTTCCGAAGTCCTGTACTTTCGAATACCAGCAGTCATAGCAAACAGTGCTTTGGAAGCTACATCAGTCAGGACTCCTTCTTCTCACAAACACATTCGTCCTCAAAATTAATTAACTGTGGTTGGCTCTTCTGGATTTTTCATATGATTGAATTTGCTGCAGTATTCATAGTATTACACTTTTCATGTATGTACGTGAAACATGAGGAGTGGTGGAGATGCTAAGAGGCCAGAGAACTCAGTGCGTCCTCAGTCTTAATCCAAATTGTGAACGAATAGATGGAACTCTGACTGCAGAACAGTTGAAAAGAACTGCGGCATGGAATAGCGCGATGTAAATTGTAAATGGTATTTTCAAGTGGGAGAGGCCAAAGGGGAGTGGAATACATTGCATGGGAGTAAATTGCCCCGGTTTTTTTGAATTTCTCCCCGCATTTTGTCCTCAGTTGGTTTAAAATATTATACAAAAAGCTTGTTTTGAAGGCCGCTATATTAGGCATATGTAACCCACACCTTAACAAAACCTTGGGCCTTCCTTGAGGGGGCAGGTGGGGACAATACAAATGAATAGTTGTCTACTTGATTTAATTGCGTTAGAGATTTAGCAACCACTATTTTGTATGTATGTGTCATTTTTGTTTAAAGGTGCGTGTTCCGATTCGTTCTGGGACCCCCCTGATTTACCCGGAAGTAGTACGAATTTTGGTATCCAGATTAAAAAAGCCGATTTTTGTTATCCTGAAATTTGAGCCTTCAAATCTGTTTCATTCTCAAGATGATATAAAAAATGCCTGTTACTCGTTAACCTATCAATATTAGCACAGTAATTGAATAGGGCTAACCATCAAAACCGCAAGTTTGGTTTTCCTACGGTACTTGATGGGAAGTACTTACAGTGTCAGGGCTCTCGTATCAAGTAGATAACCCAATAGGACATTACATCGGAAACAAGCACCTTAAAGTTTCAGTAAATACCTCATTTGAAGAGTTACAGCCAGACTACTGGTCCGAAGAACCATGACACAGGCTTCATCAGAGGGGTCATCATTAAGAGGGATTTCTCTAAAGGTCTTATCATATGTGCTTCCAAATTTCCATATGCATCATTGGTGGCCATTTATTGTCCCGCCGAACGAGTTCGGAAAGGGGACTTGAAATGAAGCAGCGTCTGTCGTCGTCCGTCAGTTCGTTTCGTCCGTGATAAAAATGTTTAAAACCATGTGAACACGATTTATTGGAGTTCCGTAAGGGGGACAATGATGCAAATTTGGTGGGAAAGAAGCGGGTTGATGAGTTCTTGACGTGATTAGAGTTTTGGGCGTTAAAAATGCTAATTCAGTATTATAATTTGCATAATTTATGAAAATGTCCTGCAGGGCCTTTGTACAGTTTTCTTGGAGTTTCGGTAAGGTGTATAATGATTTAGCTTGGTGGAAGGAAGTGAGGCTGAAGAGTTCTCAACCTGATAGATTTTGGGCATATATTTCGGGCCGCAATGAGAGTATGCAAAATGAGCTAATTAATATATGAAAAATCAGCGTTAATGCTATATTTTTCAAACGGGGTTACATCGGTACTCAAAATTCCCGGCGATGCATGAAAGAATATAAGGGGGCACATCTTTTTGTGCAATATGAAAGTATGTGAATATGCGGCCGAGGTGATTGCAAGGAGCTAATTAAAATATGCATAATTGCTGTATCTCTGAAAGGTACGTCGGATATTGCCAAATTCCTTCGGCACATGAGACTACTATGCCATAGCTTGCAATATGAAAGTATGGATATATGCAGCGTATGTATGCAAATGAGCTAATTAAATATGCATATTGTTGTATCTCTGAACCGGTATGTCGGATAATATGCAAAATTCCTTCGCTACATAATACTACTTGATAGGGTGGAGGGGGGGGGCGCCTTTTGGTAGGGGTGTTGGCGGGGGCGGGTGGGGTGTGCGGTCAGTGTTGGGGAGGGGGGTTGCGGAGTGTTGGGGAGGGGGGTTTGCGGAGTGTTGGGGGAGGGGTGTTGTGTTGCAGGGAGTTGGGGGTGATGTTGTGTGCAGGGTGTTGGGGAGGAGGCAGGGGTTTTTGTTCGGGTGTTGCATGTTGTTGGGAGGTGCACATTGCATGCTGTTGGCAGGGGTAGGGTGGGGAGGGGTGTGGGGGAGGGGGTATGCTTGAGTGGTGTTAGGGGGGTGGGGGAGGGGTGGGGTGAATGGGGGAGGGGAGGGGGTTACGGGGTATTGGGGGGGGTGGGGGGGGGTGGGGAGGGAGGGGGTGGGGGTGGGAGGATGGGGAGGAGGGTGAAGAGGAGGGGGGTGGGGGGTTGCAGAGTGTTGGGAAGGAGGTGGGGTGTGGGGATGGGGGTGGGGGGGTGCGCAGTGTGGGGAGGGGGGATGGGTGGTGAGGGGTGTTGGGGGGGTTTTGCGGGGGTTGGGGAGGGGTGGTTGTTTGCGTGGGATTGGGGGAGGGGTGGGTTTTGTATTGCATTTACCTCATGTTAGTGATCGCGCCATTCGCGGAGACATATTTTACGCATAGCGTAAATACGAGTTAGCCTTGTGGTCTACAGAATGCTCCCAAATTTGGATGAGTGGGGTGGTAATGCTAGGGGTTAGTTCAAGATCATAAATAGCTATGGCCAGAATCCGGAAGGTCAGTGGTGACCTGTCTTGTAGGTAGGTGGTTTGTGGCGTCAAAGGGTTTTCAATGTAAAAACATGCCCCAAAAGGACAAATAGCTACCTTGGTCTCGATAAAATTTTTTAAAAGGTCATGGGTTCGAGCCCTTCTGCGTACTAAATGGTTTACGGTTTCAAATATCAAATAGGGTCAACATTCAGACATGCTCGCATGATAACAATAGCCATTCCATATCATGGTCACAGCAAAAAAATTGGAAAAATGTTAAATGACTTCTGGGACCTTCCATTCAGGTGTCAACACCAAGGTCGGTATGCACAAAACAGTTAGACTTCCTCTAAGTCAAAAGTAGTTTTGTCCAAAATTAACAGTTACTCACATTTTCTTAATAAAGCCAGATGTTTCTTTATACAGACAGAAAATACAAAATTTTTAAAACACAAATTCAAAATAATACCAAATACCGCATGTGCAATTGCAAACGAAAAATTGTTTTTTTTCTGGTGGGATTAATACACTTAGCCAAAAAAAAAAATATATTGTATTGGAGTCATTGGAGTAGAACCTGCCGACCCTAAAATTCGGCCCGACCCTAGACTTAAAAAAAAAATCGAGGAAAATCGTCAGGAAAAAAAAAAAAAAAGGGAAACGAAAAAAAAAAAGGTCAAGCAAGCTGAACCCCGGGTGCCTGAATAAAGGCTTCTCCCAGGTTCCAACTGAGTTGTTTTGTCATTTGTGTAAGGCAAAAAAAAAAGTGTTGATTGTCATCATCCGACCGACCTAATTTTGGAAATCAGGAAAGTTTTTTTTCCATTTTACTGTTGCAAAAAAAATACCGACCTAATTTTGAAAAATTCCTAAAAAGTGTTTTTTTTCAATTTTAACTTTCTGAAATGTAAAAAAATTGGGTTTAACAGTTTCTTAGCATGTTAGTTGGGTTTCATAATGTCAAAGATGAATTTTTGAGTAAGAATCAACTTGGATTTTTAGTAATACAAACAAACATGTTTCAATACAGTTGCTATTGACATTAAAAAAAAATACAAAAAAAAAAAGTTTACGACCGACCCCCCCAACTCTAAAAAGTATTAATGGACGATCATCAACATTTTTTTTGGCCTGATTTAACATAAAGCACAGGGAAGGAAGTGAATCCGCCCGCGGGAACCGCCCTACCTATTTGTACTGGCCTGTACTCCAAGACAACAATTTTTTGGCCCGTAGTCTGGGTCTAATGTTAGGACCGGTCTAACTATTTTGTACATACGGACCAAACATTCTTGAAACTTTTCCAGGTGGACACCAAGTTCTTATGTGAGACTAGAGATTCAAGAATATCTTTGTTTTTACTTGCCACCACACTTCCCCAAGCTTCTCAGCTGACAACCACATCTGGGAATGCTGAAGATTACTGAGCAGAATGAGCATAGTAGAAACGACTTTAAAATGTATTTATCACATTTTGTAGAATATTTCTCTGTACATAAAAATATTATGTGTGGAAAATGTCAGTCCATGTTTACTCAGCATTGGTTACATTTGGTGGATTGTGTTCTCTTTTTATTTAATCAGATTTATAGACCACAGGGTCTCAGTATTTTTTTCTTGAAATTTGAAAATACCCCATTTTCTCTCTCAATGCTAAGAGTTGATCCGATAAAAATAATATACTGAGTTTTTTTTGTTGTGACAATGGATATTAAATCCTGCCACCCGGTGCCTAAAAACTATTTTACTATATTATGTCAAAATGTTAGGATGCCAAAAGTCACCTGTAATTTACAAATCCATGGTCCCAGCTAGAACACTTGCAGGAAATTACAACAATTTCTAAGAAAATAATGCAGAGAAATGTTGACAAAAATTGAGGTCATTGTTTGCGTACACAGGAAGAAAAATGCTGATAGTGGCTTTAATACTAGTCAATTATGTATGGTTGACAAGATAAAGAAATATCTTAATTTTGTTATCCCCCTGGCTTGAAAAGGGGGCAGAGGGGGATATTGCGTAGAGGAGTGTGGCATGCTCGTTTGTATGTGTGTGTATGTATGTATGTATGTATGTGTGTTCCGTTGGGTTAGGTTTGGGATGAAGGTGCAATAGATGTTCCTTCATATGTCGATGATGTGTCAAAGATCAGGACCAAGGGCAAGGTCAACGAGTTCCATGTTCCAGTTGGTTATGTTTTTGTTAGTTTTCTGGTCGTCTTTGAAAAGTTGAAGTCCGATACAACCTAACTGGGTTCGAAGAGGTGCAATACGGGTTCCTTCATGTTGTTGAGGTCAAAGGGCAAATTCCAAGGGCAAAGTCAACTGTGCCAACTAACCACCTTGTGTATATTGCCATCTTGCCGGGGGATCGCACAGTTTACGTGCATGTATTTTGTAATTCTTAGGGGTTAACACAGGGTATATTTGAATCAATCCCATGATTGCATTGCAATGTGCTTATACTATACTGTACTGGACTAATACACATCAGAAACTGGGATTAAAAAGTGCTCAGATTTGTTTAAGAACTTACAAGACATTCCATGATCATGCAAAGAGTTCCCAAAGAGTGTAAAGTAGGGGTTTTTAAGTGTTAATAGGATTTTTGTGAATCACGTGCCCTTATTGAAGTGAATTTTCTAAAAAACTGGTTGCATTATGGGATGACTCAAACACCCTCGGGGGATTACATAATTATTAATTTGTAATGCAATGTAATATTTTTTAGTAGTTAAGTGTTGGATAATTGCATTAATTATGATTTGCGTAATTGGAGTTCGAGGATGATTTTGCAGTTTCTTAACTTCATATAAATAAGCTCTGTTTGTTCACTTCCTTTTATATGGAATGAGAATATGTCATCTTTACATTTGGCCTCAAAATTAGGGATTTTAGGTCTGGTTGTAAAGATTTTACTTAGACAATTGAGTTATTATAGAATTACTCCATGATTGAATGTTGTCATCTTTTGAAATATTCAGTGAACAAAAAGCATTAAATTCCCAAACCATTCTTGCTGGTTGCCATCAACTTCCATAAGCCTGAGGATATAATATAATAATAATGAGACTTAAGTTACCACCTTGTACCAAAGTAGGCAAGGCACTGACAGGAAAAAACAAAGCAAGAAAACCACTAAGAGACTTAAAGGGGCGTGTTCCGATCGTCTTTGCGGACCCCCCTGATTAACCGGAAGTAGTATCGATTTTGAATCAGGATGAAGGCCGTATTTTTCATGGTCGTCCTGAAATTTTTGAGCCCTCAAATCCATTTCATTCCAAGTATAAACAAAAACGCCGTTTAGTGGTTACCATCATATTAGCACGGTATTGGATAGGCTTGCAACATGCATTATTGCGTCTACAATCAAAACCACAAGTTTGTTCCCACCGGTACTTGATGGGGTGTATATGTGCAAGTTGCAAGGCGTCATATAAAGTAGACACACCATACAATAAAGCGGAACAAGCACCTTAAGACTTTTAAAGGCAGATAAACTATCAAAATCACCATTTGGTGGCCTGTGATCGAAGGGACTAAACGTCACAGACCTCCACATTTTTGTGTGAGATGATTGGTAAGAGCATAGCAATATAGCTTTTTGCCAATGTTTGAGACAACACTTAAGTGCAGGTGATCCTACCACCACCCCGTTAGCAGGGCAAAACCGATTTTACTACTACTACATAACACATGTTCCTATCTGAATGTTTCCACATTGAAACATTGCCATAATCTCTTCATTCAGTTAATAAAATAATTTTCAATTTGCAACAACAGTTCCAATGATTGGGGCATGCATTTATTTGCATATGGGTGTGATGTTTCAAGTTGAATTGACAGATGAGAATGTCCTCAAAATGTGGTTCAATAAAATAGATCAATGAAGTAGGTCAAGGCCTGCTTTTTCAGAACAAGGAAACGAATTGCCATTGTTCCAGGTAATTTAATCCTGGTGTATTGGATTGACACTATTATAACATTGAAATTTAAAATGAAAGTGTAATTGGTACAATTTAAATTCAACAGTTTGTGATTAAGGTATATTTATTCATTCCAGACTGCCGACGACCTTTGTTTATTTAAAAAGGAAGTTAACAACATGAAATATTCCAACAAGACTGAAATAAATCAATATGCAATCTGTCCCCTTATTTGGAAATCATTTGGTTTACACTGTCTGACATTCTAAGAAAAATTACACACATTGTTTAATTGACTGTATCCGCAGGTGGTCAAATTGCCACCATTCATCATGAACCTTTCATGCTTTATTAACAAGTTTTGGAAAAGCACATGATTCATTCAGCAACTCACTGATCATTGCTTTTTTAGGCTCGTCCATTTTTAATCAGAAAGACCTTATAAATCCCCGCCAGGATTCGTTACGTATGTCTCTGGGTGTGTGTCAAATATTTGGTATACACTTAATATTTCCGTAACGTATCAAGTTTCTACTTGGTATGGTAAATGCAGGCATCAAACAAGGGCATTTGTGTGGTTGCAAATGTGGAGGTCAAAGGTCATTTAAGGGTTTCTTGCAGTGATGATGTTATGCATGTGTATACACTTTTGGTTAAAATTAGGATAAACTTTCAAAGTCAGTGACATAGATAAGCATATCGAAATCTATGAGCCTAAGGTCTTGTGTACACAGAAGAGGGAGGTTAAATGTCCTGATGGTAAATTAGGTTTTAGCTTTCTGTGCATTGAGGGATCGGTTTATCTATCCAGCATGATACGGAACACTTGGGACGCTTTATTGTAACTGACATCACACTCAGGTACATGTATTTGAGGAAGGGAAACTCTAATTCATTGTATTTTAATGCACATCATAAACATATAAACGGGTTTCACGTTAATGTTGTATGCGGGCCTCTAACACTCCCGCTAGTACTGCAACAGATTAAATGGGCTGTATAGTTTAATTCACTACATGATGTCCAAAAAAAGTTGTACACTTTTTCGTCTGCAAATTTTTCGAAAGTGGGTAGACATACCAAATAGTTTCGAAGGAATTTATTAACACAATATCTTGTTGGGATCTGGTGAAAACGGCATGAAACAAAGCTGAATGACAAAATGGCCACCCACTAGAGAAAAAAGGTCAAAAACCGCTTTGCACACACACCACGGCATGTTTCTCTGCACTGCTCTGTTGGCGGTCACGATTATATCCCGATTAATACACAAATTGAACAATGTAACCCACCGTCATGGGGCTTGGTGTTTAATAATAACCCAAATATAAATTAAGATACCTCAAATTATTCAAGTTTCTCTTATAAATTTAAAAATAAAACGGCTACAATATTCTTCTTTATGAAAAAAACCATGTCCAAACCATGCACACTTCGAAATTATAAAGCAGAGGTCTCATCATTCATGCAAGAAAAAATTATGTATCTTTCAATTTAAAATCCTCCCCCAATTCATATCAACTTATTTAGTATGTAATGGCATTTCAGTTCATTCATGGTTGAGAATATTCTCTCATTCATTTTCACACGCTAACACTTCACACAACTCTCAAAAGGTGGTCAATAGTTTGTTAAGTGAGGAGGCCTCCCGTTTCACGCAATGGTATTGATTTCTATTCAACATAATGTTTCCCATAGACTTCCGTGTGTGCAAAGTGGGTTTTGACCATTTTTGTTATTTGGGCCGCCATTGTTATTTGAGGCTTTGTTTTGACGCGTTTTCACCAGTTATAACAAGATATTTAATTGTAAATTAATAAATATCTTCACAAAACTGTGATAGGTTCACCCACTTTTGAGAGTTTTGCAGATATAAAAGTGTAAACCACCGTTTTTGTTGGACCACACTGTACAGCTACATTGGCTTGTGCTAATACTTTAAAACTGTGCCTCTGTGGGTAATTATTCCCAAAATGACAAACCACCATAATTTGTACATAGATGAGCAACCTACCACCTTCATTGTATGACTTTGAAATGTAAGCAAAGGGCAGAGTTTTTATTTTAAAAAATAGTCGAGTAACCATCTTTAATGCCTATCTGAAGGTTATGTCACTATACTAGGTTTTAAAGATAAAAACTTTTGAATATTGTTGAATAATTTAAGTTGTTTGGACCGGATTGACCCCTTAATGACCCTTTACCCCCCTTAAACCAACCAAACCAACCCTGGCGAAACGGTGGACGCTCCAAATACCCATGTTGGTAACACTGCATGTGCGCTAACTGATGTCACTCTGCTATATTGATAAGGACACAAATTGTTTTACACAGGGATTGCAAATTGGCTTTGTTGTGCAATCGGCTTTGTCACTGTTTACAAGTGTTCTTTTTCTATTCTGTCAATCTCCCTCCTCTAGGCAGCTATGGCTTGACCAGATTTACACACCAAATGACTGCTGAGTGAGCCAGCATCAATCACATGACTTTGACCCTCACTGACCTTTGACCTCGCTACAGGCATCAAATATGTAATTGGCAAAACTATCTTCTTCTACAGGATTAAGCTGATTTCAACTAAAAACTTTTTTCAGAGGAACCACTGAGCAAGCCTCAAAGGGTGTTCAGGGATAAGGATCCAAGTCACTAAAAAAGGGGGTCATTTCCTGTTCCTGAAAACCAAAATTGTGAAAAACATGTTCCAAAGAGCCCGCTGTCCTTACAATTACCTACGAGTGGATGTGTTTTAGCGCACATGCCATTGTTTTACGATGGTCCTTGGGTTTTGTCTACAGTTTGGAGTCAACTGTCATTAAGGGTCGCTTCCAGTCCAAAACCAAAATAAAAAATATTTTAATCTCAATGGTAAAATAATAGAGTGACATAACATGTTACCCAGTGTATGAAAGGCCTTTTAATTTTGGGGTCAAAGGTTATTTTACAAGGTCCATTTCTGGTTTTAAGTAAAATCTAAGATTTAATGCGCCATAAACCTAAGCATAGTAGATTTTTTTTTAAATTTGTACTGGAACAAAGCATTTTCCTGTATACATGAGGTTTTTTATAATCAGGTCATAAAAAAAAAAAAAAAAACAGTGGATCAAGGGTCAATTTTGTCAAATTTTAAAAATAAACCAAATTGGCTACATCTCAGCTTACAGAAGACTGTTAAATCAGCTCAATCCTTTAAAAACCAAATTGTGCTTGTGCTGGGGGAAACTGTTGCAATCTTCACATTATCATATCTACACCCTTGGCAAAAGGTGCGCTAACATGCGGTCAAGGTCATGGGTCATATTGACCTTCGGCTGTGTACCAGTGTGCAGAGCTCTAGTTACACAGCCGATTGCAAATTGGCTTCATTCTGGTTTCTTCTAGCTCAGCAACGCCTTGACCATTGGCCCCCATCTGACCTTGGACCCTGGCCACAGGGGTCACATATGTAATTAATTTGCAAAAATATCTTCTACGTATTTGAGCTGATTTCAACCTAAACTTCTTCAGTATGAACCACTGACCAAAACGGTCTTTAGTAATTTCCATGCTGAAAGCTCAAAAAAATCCACTGTCCTTACAATTATTAGCTGAGTAACGTTGTAGTGCCATTTCAAAGATACTGGCACTTTGAAAAGTAGTGCGCGCCCTCAGATTTTTTCAATCGATATTTTTGCGTGTTTGTAAGGTTTTATATACAAAAGCCCTCAACCGAAATGTTAAGACCGAAATCATTCCTATGGGTAACAGAACGATTTTATAATTTAACGAATTTAACGGCGCCGGCGACTTAATTCAGCAGACGACTAAAATGGCGTTTAACACAAGAACACGCACGTGTAATGCATGTTTCTCCAACACGCTATGCACACTGTTTGATTGGTCTATCACCTTTGTGGTTTTAATATCAGGGTACAGTCAAAAATATTTCATTATTCATGGACAAACTTAAAAAGTTGCCTACAAAGTTACCTGGATGTCTTTATATCCTCATAATCAATGTCCCGATCTGTTTA